>CAKNYM010045845.1:566-10815 GCA_932195095.1 Andricus curvator | reverse complement strand
CCCCCCCCCCCCAGTAACAGAAGTTTTGGTGGGACTGACGTTACAACTAGACTCTCCATCGTAGGACGAATCACTACTTAACTTCGAAATGATTTCGACTCGCAAAACAACTTTCGCGCATACAGGTGGTAGTTGGGTATACAATCTAAACATGAATAATACAAACAATAAAGTAGCCTCGGAATGGGCTGAAACTTTGATTGACGAAATGCATACACACGGTATACGGAAAGGTCGAGTTTCAGGCGATGAATGGAGACTGGGTGTTTGGAATGCTAGAGGAGCGAATGATTTTGAAAAAACTCTTAAAGCATGTTCAAAGAATAATCTCCACCCAATAAGTTTTAATTTTGACTACCCACCTCCCTTTCAAACCATTGTTATTGTGCTTGGAAAGTAACCCAAAAACTGCAAAATAGCATTTTTCTATTAAATTCATACTAAAAATGGTATTCTTTGGATTTTTTTAACAAAAATTATTTTTAATTGATAAGGGACGAGTTTCCAAGTATTTTTAAAATAATTTTTAATTATTCAAACAATTATTATTTGCTTAAGAATTATATTTTTCTTAAACTCGTGGAAAATTATTGTTTTCGGGATATAAGTGATAGATTTTATGAATGGTAAGAGTATGTTTTGTTTTTTACATAATTGGTCATTATTTGAACAATTTCCATTTGTTTAAACAATCTTTTCTCCCTCAAATTGTAACAAGTTATTATTCTCTGTAATTTATATCTCCAAAATAATAATTTTCCACGACTTACAGAGAAAAATATATTTTTTTAAACGAATAATAATCGTTTAAACAATTGTAAATCATTTACAAACAGGAGGAAAATATGCTGTGTCTAATTTAAAAAAAATGAAACAATTTTCAATGTCTTTCTTATAATTTTTGAGTAGTTAGATGTGTAATAATAATGATAAGTGTCATAATAATGAATTTTTCATAATGCCTAATTATAAATGTAGATGGGTAACATAAGTGCGACACAATGTGTTCTTTCAGAGAACTCATACCGGTCCGCATCGGTATTTTATAAACAAAGCTTGACTAAGCAGGCAAAGGAGAGAATGCGTTTTAAGAACTACTAGACTATTAGGTGCGCGCGCTAAATTTTTGTCTTCATTTTTCTCCTTTACTCAATTTTCGAATCACTATTTGTTCGCTCAAATTTCTTGACCAATCAAATTCTTTCTGAAATTATAGTCTAAAAGAATATATTCAGTGAATCCAGGTAACGTAGAATTTACTATTACTAATTATAATAGTAAATGTCGAGATATAATTTGAAGACTTCAAGTGCACGTTATGTAATTTAATATTTTGAAAAAAACATAATTTTTGTAAATGACATTTGCGGGTACTTTCACGGCCATTTTTCTAAATGTAAGCATCAATATACATTGCTAAATCATTAAAAAATTAATACCTACACGGAGAAAAAAACCACACTGTTATAGTAGGCTGAGCTCTTAATATTACAGCATGGAACTTCATGTGCGAAATTGGTATGAATTTCTATCAATATTGGCATCAGGTTAGACATTTTTAGCATTAAATGTCCTATACCATAAAAGAATCAAGTGCATGCCGTTATTGCTGGAGTCACATGCCCTTAGAGCAGTTGTGCCTTGCAAAAATAGCTCGAACTTCGCCTTGCGACGGTTGTAAGAAAACTCATCCTATTAGAGTATGAGTACTCTTACAAACGATATATTAGGTCACGCGCAAGCGCCGATAGGCGTGGCCTAATATCTCGTTTGTAAGAGTACTCATACTCTAATAGGATGAGTTTTCTTACAACCGTAGCAAGGTGAAGTTCGAGCTATTTTCGCAAGGGATAACGGCTTTAAAAGCATGAAGCTTTGTACTTTTTTAGGATAAAAGGATTCCTGCTTAAAATGAATGAATTTTGTACCAAGATAGCAAGAATGAAACCTACGACAAAAGCATGACTAGTGCTCTTACTATTATAGGCATATTTTTTTCTCCGTGTATAATTTAAAAAAATCCTACTCTGATGTGATTCTCAGTTCTCAATATAAAAATCATTGAATATGTATTTGCACTGGAATGTTTGAATAAATTTGTATAGAAAAAGAAGAGCGTGTCAGAGAAACGTCGCTAAATCATTAAATTATTATCATATTATAACGTTCAAATAATTCAGAAAAACAACAGCGTACGATAAAACATCGTTGAATAATTAAAACATATCCACATATATATATATATATATATATATATATATATACCATTAAACCATTTCCCTTTCAGGGTAGGCGTGACACTACCCGATTCGGGTAGTGTTTCTAGGTTTTTCTTGTAGTTATACATAACTACAAGTGTGGGCTCACCACACCCACGATGTGCCAACAGCACTCATGTCAGTATTCTTGAATGGTCACCCATCCAAGTACTAACCGCGTCCAACGCTGCTTAACTTCAGTGATCTGACGAGAACTGGGTTTTTCAGCGTGGTATGGCCGTTGGCATATAATTTCTAAAATTGAATTAAGTTACATGCCTCTCTTTTTTCGTGGTTATCTCAGCGATATATTAAGTCCCACTTCTCCATGCCTCAGAGAAGTGAATTGAAAAAATTCAAACTCCGATAAATTAAAGCTTGGAATCTGCTCTTTAAAATGGAACCAAGAACATAATGAAATATTAACTTTTTCTCGACTTATAATAAAAAATTTGGAAGCATGTCCAAGATGAAAATCAGTTCGTCGAGCGGCAGTCGAATCTCGAATTTAAATAACAATTCGAGAACCAGTAGATATTTTATCATATTCCTAATCTTATTTTAAAGATGATATTTCCAACTTTAATTCCTGCAACCTTTCATTGCTTCCATTTCCTTCTCTGAAGCGTGCATAAAGTGGAATTTGATAATCGAGAATTGGTCACAAACATTCAAAATAATTATATGATTGAGTATGTGAGCTAAACGTCATAATCATGAGAGGATAGTTGCAAATATCATGAAGGTTAGCACAGTTAGTACATCCTTACATGGGAATGCATAAGACTTTTTTGAACAAATATTCTAAACGTAAAAGCAAGTTGTAATTGTATAAATAATAATATTTTTCAAGTGTAAAATGCATTTGCGCAATTATGTTTTATTCTTTTATCGGTTGAAGACCTTTCAGTCTCCATAAATAAAATCAACTATCCAAAATTTTAAGTTATAGTGCCCGATTCTGATCAAATCTATCCGATACTCCCACCTGAAATTTTGGCATATCTTATTTTATTGTAAATATGTACCAACTATGCTAATATTCCTGACATTTCCACCTATTCTATCATAACCATGACGTCATGCTAGATCACTCAATTGCAACAAAGGTATGAAACATGAATAAACTTTGATTGTACAGATCATAGCTAATATTAAATGATATAATATTAATGTCAGTAATCAATTCCTGTTACCACACAAAAGATAAATTATAATTTATTCAATAATTATGTGGTTCAATATTGTAAAAAAAATCAATTAGTATACAACGTAAAAATTAATGAACAAATATTTTCATTGAAACATCCAAATAAATTTCACTTTATATTTTTATGAAAATTATAATTATAATTAACATTTTAAATTAATGTCACAAGAAATTAAAACATATTTACATATGATTGTGAGAAAGCAATTGAGATACTCATTCAAAAATAGCAGAAACAAAAAAAATTATATAGTTGCAACAGAGATATGTTAAACATAAATAAGGTTTCATTGCACGAATTATAACCAATATTCTACTACATAACCTTAAAATAAATAATTCATGCTCCTTAATATAGAAAAATTATAATTCAATCTTTATGTAATTTAACCCTCCGTTTGGCACATGGGTCCAGCCAGACCTTTCGCGATTCAAAATGTTTTTTTAGTATACTTCTGATTGAGTTAGTGACTAAAAACTCCCTGACTTTTCCTAAAATTTCCTCAGCTATCATTTAAAAAAAGAATTGAAAGGATACATGCCATACAAGGATAATTACAAGGATATTTATTTAAATATACTTCTGTTTGGCACATGTGGCCTTGCCAGACCCCTATATATTTTATGTGGAAATGTATTAAATATGTATAATGCATTTTGAACATTTTAATTCGTTTTGTAGTTTCTCTTGGTATTTTTCCATGCAAACTGCCTTTTATATTCTCTTGTCCTGCTTCCATTGCCATCACATCACTCACTTCCTATACCCTCACTTTCACTAATTCTCTTCCAACACTGCCCAGCCCCTCATCAACCCTTTTTTTCACCCCCCCCCCCTTCCCTTAATTTTCCCTCATCTACTTTCCCTCTCCTCAACTCCCCTACATTCATTCCCCACGCATCCGATCCACGCACTTTCTCACCCCCTTCACTTCTCTTACTTCTCCCTCTACATCACCACCCCTAACATTCTTCACATCCCTCACTTCTCTTACTTTCTATCTGCTCACTTTCCTTACTTCTCCCTGTCTCACATCCCAGACTTACATTCGCTTCTCCTACTTCCCAATCCCTCACATCCCACACTTCCAATCCCATCACTTCCCTCACTTCCCCATCTTCTACTTCCCCTAATTCCACTTCCATACTTCTCCTCCCCTCCCTTTCTTTACTTCTCCCTCATCTCCTTTCCCGCTTCTCAATTCCTCTAGTTTCATTCACTTCTCTTACTTCTCCCTCCTCTACATCCCAACCCCACACATTGTTCACATCCCTTACTTCTCCCACTTTCTACTCCCTCAAATTCCTTACTTCTCCTTTCTTTACTTCCCCACCCCTCACATCTCTCACTTACACTTACTTCTCCTACTTCCCAAACCCTCACATCCCACACTTCAAATCAAATCACTTCCCTTATTTCTCCATCCTCTACTTCCCCTAAATCCACCCACATACTTCTCCTACTTCTTCTCCCTGCCCTTACTTCTCCCTCATTCACATAAATTCCATTTATAAGAATAACCCTTCGATGGCACACTTCCCGATGGGTAACATAGCTGGCATACGGGGAGCTTTTTGACCACAAGCGAAAAAGGCTTCCCGCAAAGAGCCAATTCATTATTTTGAGTAGCTGAATTTTTTACACACTCTTGGATAGTTACTTCAAAGAATGCTGTGAGTCATTTAGTTCAAAACTTCTTCCAAATATGAAAAAAAGATTGCAGAAGTTAAAAAATAGAGAAAAATTACATTTTTTACGAGTTGGAGGGGGTATCTGGCTAAGGTGACAGGGCCGTGTAAGTACCATTTTCAAATGTTGAAGGGACTTAAATTAAGATTGAAAATGCCTGGAGTCTTTTTGACCCCAGTGTGCCATCGAAGGGATAGTACAAATCATAATAAAGCGTAAAAATTAAGGGGGAAAAAAAAAACAGATTTTCTTCACATGTGAAATTTGTTTTTCTACATTAAATTTTTTTTTAGTTTTACCACAGTAGGTAATTAAATATATGCGGAAGCTGCTAGGATTAACAAAAAACCAAAAATATATACCTGCATGCTATATAAATGCATTTCAATACACCTCCAAAAACGCAGTATTTTCATACATTTGTATGGAAATATACAAGGGTCTGGCCAGACCACATGTGCCAAACCGAAGGTTATCGGAACATGTGCCAAACGGAGGGTTAATATTGTAAAAACACTAATCAGCTAATAATTAATTAATCATTTTCCGACATGAAAAGCAATAAATAATTATTCCCATTGAAACATTTAAATAATGTTTATTTTATATTTTTGAAAAATTTAATTTTTTATAACAATTTATGTTAGCTGATATTAAAAAATTAAAATTAAATCTTTAAGTAATTTAATATTGTGCAAAAAAATAATCACCCAATAAATAATCAATGAGTTCAGAACATGAAAAGCATTAAATCATTGTTTTCATCGAAACATTCAAATAATGTTGATTTTATATTTTTCTGAAAATTTCAGTCATCAAGAAGCTTTTGAACTAATTACAGAAGAAATGAAAACATGTGTACATATAATTTGGAAAATTGAATTCAGATAATCATATCACATCATCAGAAACATTTTTAAAATTATGTAACTGGAATAGGGGTATTTTAAATATAAATAAACTTTTATTATACCAATTATATGCAATATTCAATTATATAACCTTAAATTAAATAATCAATTTATGTTACTCAATGGAAAAAATTTAAATTCCATATGTACAACATTTAATATTGTGAAAAAAATTAATCAGTCAATAATCAATCAGTCTGTTTACAAAATAAAAAGTCTCAAATAATTATTTTAATTAAAAAATTCAAATAATTTTCACTTTATATATTTTTTAATCTTCAAATTTCATTTCTGAAAATTTTGAATATTAATAACCTTTTATACTAATTTTCAGGAAGAAATAAAACTCATGAAAATTGTACATATAATTCTGAAAATTGAATTCAGATACTCATTTGACATCATAAATGTTATGAAAAAATTACATCATTGTAATAGGGATAGGTCACATCACCTTAAAGTAAATAATTAAGTTACGTTACTTGATAGAGAGAAATTGAAATTAAATATTTATGTTATTTAATTTTATAAAAAAGTTAATTAGCCAATAATGAATTAATCCTTTCATAACACAAAAAGCGTTGAAGAATTATTTTCATTGAATCATTCAAATAATTTTTACTTCATATTTTTCTGAAAATTTGAATGATTAATATCCCTTTAAACTATTTTAGAGAAAATGAAAATATATGTGCACATAATTTCGAAATCAAAATTCAGATACTCATTTCACGACATCGCAAAATTAAAAAAATATATATAATTGGAATAGAGGTATTTTAAAAATTAACAAACTTTTATTATACAAGTTATAGTCAATAGTCAATTAAATAACCTTGAAGTAATTAATCAGTTTATGTTACCTAATCAAAAGCAATTAAAATTCAATCATCATGTAATTTAAAATAGTTGAAAAAAATGATCAGCTAATAATTAATTAATCTGTTTATAACATAAAAAACATTCAACTATAATATTCATTCAATCATTGGAATAATTTTTCTTCTGCATTAAAAAAAATCACTATCATTTCTGAAAATTAAACATATCAGTAAACTTCCATACTAATTTCAGAAAAAATAAAAACATATTCAAATATAATTTTGAAAATTGAATGCAGATACTCGTTTCACAACATCAGAATCATTTAAAAAATAATGTAATTAGTGGTATTTCAAATTTAAATAAACTTTTATTATGCAAATTATATCCAGTATTCAATTACATGACCTGAAAGTAAATGATCAATTTATGTTTCTGAATTTAAAACAATTCAAATTCAAACTATATGTAATTCAATATTGTGGTAAAAATTAATCAGCTAATAATTAATTAAACATTTCACAACATAAAAACCCTCAAGCAATTATTTTCATCAAAATAATCAAATTATTTTTACATTATATATATTTTTTAATTTTAACTTTCATTTCTGAATATTTTGATTTATTTTATGCTTTTGAAAAAATTCCAGAAAATTAAAGTTCTAATAGAATCAATAATTAGCCAATCATATAAAAACAAAAAAAGCATTACACAAATATTTTCATTTAAATATTTTCATTTAAATATTCAAATAAATTTAAATTCATATTTTTAAAATTTTTAATTGCGTCACTTAACATTTAGATTATTAATAAACTTTTATACAAATTTTATGAAAAATCAAAATATATGTACATATAATTTTTTAAATTAAATTCAGACAATCATTTCAGACCATTGCAAACATTTAAAAAAATTATATAATTATAATGAAGGTATTCAAAAAAACTTTTATTACAAAAATTATAGTCAATATTCAATTACATAACCTTGAAGTATGTATGTATGTATACCATTAAGCCATTTCCCTTTCAGGGTAGGCGTGACACTACCCGATTCGAGTAGTGTTTCTAGGTGGATAGTTTCTTGTAGTAAATAACTACAAGTGTGGGCTCACCACACCCACGATGTGCCAACAGCACTCAGTTTTCTCGAATGGTCACCCATCCAAGTAATAACCGCGCCCAACGCTGCTTAACTTCAGTGATCTGACGAGAACTGGTTTTTTCAGCGTGGTATGGCTGTTGTGAAGTGAATAATCAATTTATGTTATCTAATCAAAATTAATTAAAATTCAATATTTATGTAATTCAATATTGTGAAAAACATTAATCAGCTAATAATTAATTAATCAGTTTATAACATGGAAAGTATCAAATAATTATTTTTATTTAAACATTCAAATAATTGTTACTTCATATTGTTATGAAAATTTGAATTAATTTATTAATTATTGTTGTTCAAATGAATATAACCGTGAGGTGTACTTTAAAGTTTAAAGATTTGCCTACATATGAAAGCATATGTACATATAATTTTGAAAATTGATTTCAGATACTCATTTCGCAATCCCAGAAACAATTGGACATTTATTTACTGGAATAGGGCTATTTTCATAATCCCAAAGTAAATAATCAATTTATGTTACTCAATTATGGAATATTAAAGTTCAATCTTTATTTAATTTGATATTGTGAACAAAATTAATCAGCTAATTCTTAATTAATTAGTTCACAACATAAAAAGTATGAAAAAATTATTTTCATTGAAACTTTCAAATAATTTTTACTTTATGTATATTTTTCTTTTTTGGACTTTTTTTTATTAAATTAAATTTATTATTAATCTTTTAACTAATTCCAGAAAATGTAATTTTTAACAGAAATAGTTCATATTTAATTAATGATTTCAGAACATAGAAAGCATTTAATAATTATTTTCATTGAAATATTAGAATAACTTGTATTTAATATTTATCTGAAAATTTCGATTATTAATAACCTTTCAAAGTAAAACCGGAAAAAATTGAAATATATGCACATATAATTTTGAAATTAAATTCGGATACTAACTTCATAACATTAGAAACATTAAAAAAAATTATATAATTGTAATGGAGATATTTTAAAGGAAAAATAAATTTTTATCATAGCAATAGCAGCCAATATTAAATCAGATAACCTTAATGTAAGTAATCACTTTGTGTGACCTAATTGAAAACAATTCAAATTCAATCTTTATGTAATTCACTTTTTTGAAAAAATGAATCAGTCGATAGTTATTAATAGTTAATTCATCAGTTCATAACATAACAATCAACCCACAATATCATTTGCATCGAAACATCAAAATAATTTTTATCTTATATTTTTCTAAAAATTTTATTTTCAGATCACATTGGATATCTTATTTTTGTATTCATTTCTGAATAATTGATAATGATTTTTAGAACGTTTTCTTATATTTTGTGTTTCTCTCAATTCTGTAAGAAAAAGTTTTGGTAACATGTGCATTTTATGATTTTTGGGTTAATCTCGAGAGGACCGCTTGAAAACTATGTCACTTGTCCGAAAAGCTATAAAAATAAAAAGGGTCTTTTCTTCTTTTCTCTCTCTCTCTCTTTCTCTTAAAAATGGGAGGAAACGATCTCTAAAATATTTTCATGCTTTGAGAGTTTTCGAGTTGAAAAATAAATTTAGTTTGCCTCGGTTCTTTGAATCTTCACCACGTAATTTTTGTTAGCGATATTTTCATTTAAAATAGTTGTTCCTTTTCAATATAAATTTAAAACAAAAAGTTCCGCAATTTTTCGTTACTGTTTTCTTTCAAAAAATTTTTGTAATCAGTGTCGGGGTTAATAATTTTCAGGTCATAATAACCATCTTTCTTCTTTTTAATTTAAAATATTCTTTGAAGTTTAAATTCTTTTCTAATTCTTATTATGAATAATAATGTTTTGTATACCTTTGTCAATTTTTCACTAATGAATACAAAATTTTGATTAATTAATCCTTTTTTAAAGAAAAGTGATTAGTGTTGTGTTTGTATATGTGTATGTGAGTGTACACATGTATATATATATTATATTATTTTTATCGGCAGGTATTATGTTTCTGATTTTTCCAATTGGCATAATAATATATTTTTGTCATACCTTGTAGTTTCCTATAAATAATCCCTGATGAGGGAGTTTAAATTGACTCCGAAACATGTTGGTTCCTTGGTAGTATAAAAAAGACGGATAAAAGAAAAAGTGAGAGGTTGGTATTTTTGGTTGACTTTTTCTCCTTTTCTCCCTCTTTTTTCAATTGGTTATTTTTGTCTCTAATGAGCCGAAAAGTGAGGTGGTCTAGAA
>CAKNYM010045842.1:49136-60495 GCA_932195095.1 Andricus curvator | reverse complement strand
GTGCACCAAACTCCACCCTGCCCGTCTAGGGTAGGAAGATTTAGCTCGGACGAGGAACCAGAACCTAGCTCCTCCGGAGAGGACTGGGATTACGTCCGTCCTCACCGAGTCTCTTCAACTTCCGTAGTACGTAAGTCACGCAGCATATTTTCACCTCCCAATACGCCCCCAAAACCTTCCCCTTCAATTGTATCCAACGCCGAGGTAGAACGCATCCTCTGCGAATTAACATCCTTTTCACCTTCTGTCCTTGTCACTCCCATTCCTCCCTCTCCTTCCCCACAACACATTACCGACGAAGAGGTCAAAAAGATCCTAACCTCCATGATCTCTACCTACCCAAATCCATTAGTCACTCCCTTCCCTCCATCCCCTCTCAAAAGGAAACCACCCACTCCTACTCAAGAAGAGATCCAAAGAATCCTAGCCGAACTTCCTTATCCACTACCCAAGCGAGCAACCCCCCTTTCCGCCGACCGGGTACGCGAACCGTCTCCAGCACCACCTACTCCTCCTCCTCCGGCACAACTCGCCGCTACTCCCCCTCCCGCCCCGGTACGGGCCTCCCGCGATGACGAATTCCTTGAAATCCCCTTAACTTTCTCACCTATCGGCACCCCTTCTCCTCCCGTCCGACGCTCCCTCCCTGCCTCCTTCCCTTCAACGCTGCGTGAAAACATCCGTCGTCTGCTACGTTATTAATGAGGAAGTTGAACCTTACAAATCGAATGTTTCTATTTCACTAAACTATGTAAGACTGAATGGATAAATAAATGCCTGTGATTTCTCTACCAAAAAGGAAATTAATCGCATTCACAGTTACTCTCCCTCCTCTCTAGCCGATAAGTTAGCGAGTTAGTTTTAGCGGCGCATAGTAAATAAGTGAGGCGACCATTCTTCCGACTCCTCTCTCTCTGCCTTGAGAGACCACTGACGCCTTCTCACTCCCTCCTATCGTACTCTTCCCACGATTATCTCCTTACGGCCATTAACCCTATCCCCACCTAAAGTAAGGAGCATATCATATTCAAGCGCTCAATAATTTTCACGAATAAAATGAAAACTCATTCTAATGCTTTAAATTGAAGAATTAATCAATAAATTTGTCAATTTCACATAGTAATCATAAGGAATCTTTAAAAAATGTTGGTATTATCTTAAATCCTTTCAAAAATCCTTAAGAAGCTTGAAAATTTTATTTCAAAATCCTCAAAAATCTACATTTTGTTTCTATTTCATTTTACATATTTTCGAATTTTTTATTATTATTGAAAATTCTTAAAAACTTTCAAATAGGTTTAGAAATGATTTGAGTTTTTCTTAATTTTTTAATAATCCTGCAAATTAAAAAACTTTCTTAAAATCTTCTAGAATGTTGTTTGGCAATTTCGGAAATCTCATGAAATGTTGTGAAATGTTATCAAATATTATCTTAGAATTAATTTTTCCACATAAAAAATCATTACAAATTTTCCTATTAATATTAAAAAAAACTTTGTATTCTCCTAAAACCTTTCAAAATTCTTGAGAACCTTCCAAATTTTTTGTTTGAAATTTTCAAAAATCTTAGTTAAAGAATTGAACTTTTTCTAAATTAATGAAGCTTGAATTGTTATTTATGAATCAAAGATTCCAACTTCCACTTACAAATAACAATTTTTTTAAATGGTACCATTAAAATCGTAAAGTTTAAAGTTTCAATTAAACACTCGGAAAAGCTGAAGATTCATGGCTTTCTATTTCAGACAAATCAGTTTCGGGTTGTCTAGTTCTGAATATTCGATTCATAATTTCTCATTTAAAATGAACAGCTAAATAAAAAAAAAATTGTCCTTTTTTTAAATAAAAATTTCAAATTGAATTTAATTAATTTTTTCACAACTTGTGAATAACAATCAATATTTAAATATTGATATAAGATCAGTAGCTAAAAAGGAATTATCATACAAGAAAATTCCTTTTAATTTACAATTTTTAAGTTCTTTAAAACTGCATTCCAAAATTATCAAAATTGAAAATGTGTGCTTCAAAATAAAGATTTGAAATGGAAAATTTTGTTAATTAATTATTTTAAAATTCGGCACCGTATAATGAATAATTTCATAATTAAAAAAGAAAAAAATTAAACTTCACCGTTAGAAAAATGTGAAATCGAACTTAGTTTAAATTGCACTATATCACGTGTTATGAAATTTGTAATCTTTCAAGTGATTGGATCAATTTTTCATCTGAAAAGTTGGGTAATTCTCGGTTAACAAATAAATTCACTGTCATTTTCATCCAAAATGGCTGGCTAACGAACTTGACCTTTAGTTTGGAAGACTAAAAGAGTATACCAAAGGCCAATCGAATCAGTCAATTCTTTCGAAAGTTATCGTGCTCACAGGCAGACATACATACATACATACAGACAGACACATTTGTAAAAACCTGTTTTTTGGGTTCAGGGGGTCTCAAAACGTGGACATTTGACAAACACCGGGGGGGTCAAATTTGACACAAATCTAATACCTTCTCTAGATGAGAATGTAAAAATCGAATTTTTTCTGAATTAATCTATCTTTGATTGTTATTTATAATGCATAGTGTTGAATTTTGTTTTATTTCACATCTCTCAAAATTTTACAATTTTAAAGTAATAGTCAATTTGAAATTGAAACATCCAAAATTGTATAGTTTCTAATTAAAATAGTTTTGAATATTAACTTAAAAGCCTAAATAGTTGCACAATTAATTAAAAATTGTAATCATTCCAAGTGTAAGCTAGAAGGGCTAAAAGGTTTAAAAACATCAATTATTTCAGTGCTGAGTATTTCAAAGAGAAAATTTATAAATTTCAAAATTAAAATTTTGTAGAATTTTTATCAGTGAGGAATTGCACGGTATTCTGATGGATTTCGGCTAAAAGTAAAAGTTCTCAAGTGGTTTCAAAAGATTTCTGGACACCCGAAAGTGTTTGAAAAGCTTATAAGGATTATCAAAGCATTTTAAAATATTTCAAGGAATTTCTAAATATTTTAAGTTATTTCTAAAGTTTTTGAGTGGTTTTACAGGATTTCAAGTCATTTATAAACATTTTAAGGATTTCAAAGGATTTCGAAAACATGTATGAGATTTTACGAGCCTTCAAAAATTTTCAATTGATTGAGACGGATTTAAAAATTTATTGAAGCTTTTCAAAGTATTTAAAATTATTTGAAGGGATTTGCTGAAGTTTTAGAGAAATTTATAGGATTTCATGAACTTCCAGAAGATTTCAAGACATGTTAAGAAATTTTGGAAGGTTTAAAATTTTTCAAAAAATTTTTAAAGTGATCAAATCTTCATTAAATACTACTGTATTTAACTATTTTATTGAAAATTCATTTTCTTTCGTTTGGAATTAATTTATTAAAGTGAAAATTTAACTATTCTATTTCTGGTTAAAATTAATCGATTGAAAATTCATGTATTTTTTTAAAAATACGTTCTTTTTGGTAAAAAATTAATTTTCTTGGTTGAAAATTTATCTTTTTGCTTGAAAATTCAATATTTTATCTGCAATTTTATCTTTCCCTTGACTGAGAAATCTTTCCTTACTGAAAATTCAACTCATGTTGGAAAGTCGTCTTTTTTGGATGAATTCAACTGTTTTTGATTAAAAAGTAAAAAAAATTTTAATTAAAATATCAATAACACTGCATTCCCGCTTTACCCACCGTGTCGGAGGTACCCACAATGGCCTTTTTGGTCAATCGGTACTCACCAAACCGAAAACAATCAGGGCTGCATGAACTATCCCGGTTGGAGTTTTGTCCCAAAAAAAATATTTTCTTTGTATTTTTGCCATTTTGGTTTTATGATATCATGATGAACGTGGAAATGTTTCTGCTCAAAAATCAAACTTTATCAAAGTACTGATTTGTAAGTATGTACGTACATATAACAGGGTGGCCATTTTAATAGAAGAAAAAAATTCCCGGTCATTTCCCGGTTTTTTCTCGATTCGCAAACATTTTTCACGGTCAATAAAATTAAAAAATTCGAACTTTGAAGCTAAACATTTTTCCATTTGACGGAATAAAAAATAAAATACAAATTGAAGCACTCAAAGTGGATCCCTTGAATTTCAAACTTTTTGAATTGAAGTTTAAGTTCTTGATTTCAAAAATTTTGTATTCGAATTATCAATAATTTACACGTAGAAAATCGAACGTACTAACACTTTTCAATTAAAATTTTTTTAATAAAATGCAGATAAACTGCAAAATTTAGAATTTTTAACTTTTATAAATTGTATAGCTCAAACATTCAGATTCAATTCCAAAAATATAAATCCAGGTTATCATTTTCAATCGTGTAAATTAAAGAATCAATCAATGTCTTTTAAATTTTCAAAATTATATTATTTATGCCAACGGCCATGCCACGCTGAAAAAACCAGTTCTCGTCAGATCACTGAAGTTAAGCAGCGTTGGGCGCGGTTAGTACTTGGATGGGTGACCATTCGAGAATACTGTGTGCTGTTGGCATATTATGGGAGTGGTGGGCCCAAACTTGTAGTTATTTATAACTACAAGAAAACTATCCACCTAGAAACACCACCCGAATCGGGTAGTGTCACGCCTACCCTGAAAGGGAGACGGCTTAATGGTATATATATATATATATATATATATATATTATTTTATGCAATTTTAAGCTAGAAACATTGAAAATTGACAAATTAAACTTCTTTTAAATCCTTGAAAAGCTTCAAAATTGTATTCCCAAATCTTAAGAAATCTACAAGTTGTTTAAAATGTTTTCAAATTTGAAATTATTTTTGAATTTTTTTCAGAACATCTAAATATTTTAATAAATAATAGATGTTAAATGATAAATGTTTTTCGTCAAAAATTGTCAACTTCAAACGCTTTTAATTTTTATGTGTTCAAGTCATCAAGACTGCATTTTGAACCTCCGAGGGTACTGCCTGCTTTTTCATACACCCCGGCGTTGTTAAGGAGTCTGTCGGTAACGGGTAAAGCGGGACTGCAGTGTACTACATTTTTGTGTCAGAATTCATCTTTTTTTAAACGAAAATTTAATTACTTGGTTGAAATTTAAACTATTTCCTAAAAATTAATTTTTTTTGGTTGAAAATTCATCATTTAAAATTCAAATTCATCTCATTGGTTAATAAATGAGACATTTTCTTAAAAATTTGTTTTTTCTCTATCTGAAAATTAATTTTTTTAAACTGAAAATGTAACTATTTTAGTTGACACTTTAACTATTTTGTTGAAAATTTGTTCTTTTTTTTATTAAAATTTTGTTTTTCAACTAAAAATTTAACTGTTCCAGTTAAATATTCCATCATTTTAGTTGAAAAATTCTCTTTTTTAGTTGAATATCAATTTTTTCAAACGACTCTTCAACTATTTAATTTTTGTTTGCAAAATTTTTTTTTTAGTAAAAAATTTGTCTTTTTTTGTAGAAATTAATTTTTTTGTTTGAAAATGCATCTGTTTGGTTTAAAATTCATCTATTCCAGTTGAAAATTCATCATTTTAGTTGAAAATTGATCATTTTGGTGAAAAATTAATTTTTTTTAATGAAAATTGAACTATTCCATTTTTTGTTGAAAATTAATCTTTTTTAGTTGTGCATTATATATTTGGAAATGGCTTAATGGTAATGGTATTCAACTATTTTCTTCAAAATTTGTCTTTTTAGTTTAAAAGAAGTTTAAAATTAAAAGTTTTTATTTTAGTAAAATAATAAAATAAAATTAATAAAAGTTCAATTTTAAAACTTTAAAAATATAAGAACTTGAAATTCAAAAATAATTATTCAATTTTTAGGGCTATGAGCATTTTAAATGTTTGAAAAAAAAGTTTTTCATGCTTAGGAGTTACATATTTTAAGATTGAAAGCGTCTAATTATAAATTGTTCAATTTGAAATGAACCAAAATTTTAATTGATTCTCATTCAGAGATTTTCTAACAGAAAAAATCCGGCTATGCGTACCGAAAATTCGGTACAAATCCAGCCTTTTCTAGGTCCCACTATTCCTACTGAAAAATGCGGATTTTTAACGTTATTGCTTTAAAATTGTTACAATTTTAAATGTTTTATGTCGAAACAGTGTCTAATTTTTAACTCCTTGAAATAAAACAATTTCAAATTAGTTGGAACTGCATATTGGTAATACGGTAAACATCCTAGTGAACGTGATATCAACTTTCTTGATTTTTTTTCTGATTTAAATTAATTGCAAATTCTTTTGATATTATGAAATGCTAAAAATAAATGAGTTTTTTTATTAAATTTTATTTTGAAAATATTTCTATACAATATATTCGAATTCATAAGCAAGTTTCAATATTATTGGCACTGTCACGATTAGTGGGAAGTCTACCTTAAATTGTACATGATTATTTTGATTTTAAAATTAAAGAGTAAAAATTTTTTAATTTTTGAGTTGGATGATTCGAAATCAGAAGAGGTTTTCTTCAGGTGTGCTGTATTATTTTTTATCGAATCACTTGTTGTTTTTGTGAGGGCACACGTAAAAGGAATCATTCAATAAGGTGAATTTGATTAAATATGTAAATAATTCTTATTTTCAATTTTTCAAACAATAATTATAACAATATTAAATATTTTCACTAATTAAATCAGTAATTTTCTACTAATATTTAGTAGCTTACTTTTCTCTACTTAAATCAGTAGAATTTCACTACAAATTAGTGGAATTTCACTGATTTTATTTCTTGTAAACACTGATATAAAATTATATATTCAAAAAAGAATTTTTTGATCAATGTATCATTTTTCGAATAATAAAACAATAAACCTCTTAACTATGTAAGCCTACAAAAGCATTTCTTTGACAGATCTATAGAGTACCATAAACTCACCAAAATACTTTTTCGCTTTTTTAAAATAAAAAATTCAATTTTTGATAACACGTTTTTGCTATCCTGAAAATGTTTTTGCATCAATTTCAGAATGGTCTTAGGATATTCGCAAACTAAACTAAAAATAAATAGGGAAATAAAAGGAAAAAAATTTTTTTTGATAAATGGGTCTAGCGTTTTTTTTTAATCCGGAAAGAGTTGTAATGCATAACAGAAATAAAAACAAAAAATAGAATAATAAAAATTTTTAAACGAAAATATTACCTCCATGTATAAGGAGGAGGTAGGATTAAATCTTCTCATAACATAGTTAAAAAAGATTGCTTTAGTTTTTTCCTAGAATTGTCTAAGATAATTGTTAACTACCCGAAAATTTAATATTTCTTCAGGTAAAGTTCTACAGAAAAGACAAATTTATGACAAATTTTTAATAGTAGATTCAAAAAATACTCTTTGAAATTTAACAATATTTGACTATATAAGACTTCAAGAATGAAAAATTCTGTTCTCATTTTGCAGGTTTTAAAATGATTGTTTGTCGAGATCATGAGTTTCCTAGATATGAGCTATCCTATGGATCGATGAAAATATTAATTGATCGTTTTCAAACGAATTATACTTTTCCGGATTATTATAAAAAAAGAAAAATTGTGGGATAATTTTTTTCTAGAATCTACCCAATTCGACGGGGTAGGACTTTTTTTAATACCTAAATTTACAATTTTTAGAAAATGTACAACCTAAAATATTTTTATATTCCTTTTCTTTCAAAGATTTTGTTCTAAGGTTACACATATTTGCGCCGAACCTTGAAAACGTGCTCTCAACCTCTACGCTAATACTAATAAGGCCACTCTAACTACTGTCGTCATTCTCAAATATTTGGTTTATTTTCAAGCCCCGTTATTTTACGAGATTTCTTTTAGTACAAAATATTGATTAAAAAAAATTGTGATCGTTTTCTAAAAATCGTAAATTGACGTTTTTTAAATATCTTACCTAATAGAATTGTAGCTTCTTGGAATAAAATTATTACCGGTACCGACAACTTTTAAACAAAATGTATATTTTTAAAGATTTTGAAATAAAATTTTGAAGCTTTCTAGGATTTAGAAAATTTTCAGATAGTCACATTTTTTTCTTAAGATTTCAGGGAAAATTTAAATTAATTTTTCATTTTGTTTGAAAAATGATTTAAAATAATGATTTAAAATATTTCAAAGCAAAAATTTTTTATTTCGTGAGATTAAAAATTTTTAGAAAAAATTCCAATAAGTTTAAGAGATATTTAGAAATTTTGAAAGAAAACAAAAATAATTTTATTTAAAACAAAATGTAGATTGTTTAAGATTTCGAACAAAACATTAAGAAGCATTTTAGGAATTTTTAGAAGTTTCAAGAAAATAAAAAAATTTTCTTAAGATTTCTCGTAAAATTTAAAATGATTTGTTATTTGACAACATTTATTTTAAGAGAATATTTCGAAATATTTCAAAACATTCCAGAAGATTTCCAAAAGATTGACAAAATAATCAGAAAAGAATCTGGAAAATTTGAAGGCAATTTTGTAAATTTTACAGAAATTTTTATAAATTTTATGAAAATTTCGAAACATTTTAAAAGATATTAAAAGTTTTAAAAAAATTTTTAAATAATAAAAAATGTCAAATAACTTAAAACAAAATGTAGATCTTTGAAGATTCAGAATACAATTTTTTATTTTTTAAAAAGATTTTGAAAGGTTTCAAGATAGTAAAGAAATGTTCTTAAGATCCCTGGGAATATTTAAAGTGATCCTTCATTTTCAAACAATAATTTTAAGAGAATATTGGAAAATTATAAAAGATTCAGAGAATTGTCAGAAATGAATCCCAAAGATTTTGGAACAATGTTAGGAATAATTCGAATCAGTTTGCAAGGTACTTGGAAATTTTTGGAATTTTGAAAAGATGAACAATATTGTAAAGCTTTAAAAGATTTCCAAACCTTTATAAAATATTCTTAAATTTTTTTCCAAACGTTAAAAAGTCTTGAATATCTTTAAAAGTACTCAAATTGTTCCTGAAATTTTATAGAATTCTTTAAAAAAAAAAAATTCTTAAAAGATTTCTTAAGATATTAATAGATACTTTTTCGACAATTTTGATATATTCACAAATCTCTTTGAATTTTCTCAACAAACCTAGGAAAATTATATTTATATAACCTTAAAGCAAATAAATAAAGATAATTGAAAAATGAATAGTCATTCGAAATTTTTATTTTTTTTCTTTGAAAATTATTTTTTCCTTCAAATTATAATTTGCATATAATTTTTTTTATTCTGGACTGAAAAATATTTTTTGGTTTGAAAATCAACAATTTTAATCAAAATTCGCCTTTTTGGTTTGCAAATTCATCTCTTTTGGTAGAAATTTCATTTCTTTTTTATTAATAATTAATTGAAAAATTTTTTTTTTAATTTTCAACTGTCATATTTTTTAGAGGCTTTCTTAAAAATTCACTTGTTTCGTTAAAGATTCTTCATTTTAGTTGAAAATTTATCTTTTATGGTAGAAGCCTAATCTTCTGGATAGAAAATTAATTTATTTGGTTGAAAATTCAATCACTGAGTTGAAAATTAACTTTTTGGTAAAAAATTCATATTTTCGGGTTAAAAGTTTTTTTTTCGTAGAAAATTCGTCTCTTTTGGAAAATATTCAATGTATTTTGGTTAAAAATACAATTGGTTGAAAATTAATCTTTTTGGTTGGGGATTCAAAAATATTGTTAAAAATGTATTTTTAGACGAATTCAACGGGTTTTTATGCAATTTTGCAGAATTCCTAACAAATTTTAGGAAAAATTCCAATAATTTAAAAAAATATTTAGAACTTTTTAAAAAATTCCAAGAATAATTTTAAATTTGAAAAGATTTCAAAAAACTTAAAACAAAATTTAGGTTTTTGAAGATTTCTAAGTACAATTTTGAAGTTTTTCAAACTATCTACAGTGTTTCTTTATTTTGAAAAAGAAATTTAAAGAGAACGATCTAAAATATTTTAAAACTTTGCAAAAATTTTCCAAAATTGTCAAAAATGAATCCGGAAGATTTTAAGACAATTTCAGGAATAATTCGAGGCAGTTTAAAATATATTTAGGAATTTTAGGAGTTTTAGAGATTTAAAATATTGTACAATATTGAAAGATTTCTGAAAATTTATCAAATATTTTTCAATGTTTTCCAAGCAAAAAACACTCCTAAATCTTTTAAATTCTTTTTCTTTAAATTTTGTAAGATCCTGTACAATTAAAAAAAAAATTTCTTCGAAATTTATATTCTTGAAAATTCGCCTTCTTTGTTTGAAAATTCATCTTTTTTTTTTTGGTAAAAATTTCATCTTTTTTTATTAAAATTGCAACTATTTGGTTTAAAATTGAAATCTTTTCTGGCTGAGGATTCAACTATTATATTTATCTTTGTTAATTCGTATTTTCTTTGAAAATTGAACTACTTGGTTAAAAGTTGAACTTTGTTAAAAATTTACTTGTTTGATTTAAGATTCATAATTTTCGTTTAAAATTGATCTTTTTGGTTCGAAGTGTAACTATTTTGTTGAAAATTTATTTTTGTATGAATTTAATTTTTTTATATTTAAAAGAAAAATATCTTTGAATTGAAATATCAACTATTAAATTATTAGATGAAAATTCGTCTTTTCGATTAAAAATTAACTTTTTTTGAAAATTTATGTTTTCGGGTCAAAAATTAAACTATTTTGTAGAAAATTCGTCTCTTTTGTAGAATATCTAATATTTTTTGGTTAAAAATACAACTGGTTGAAAATTAATCTTTTTTTTGTGGAGGATAGATAGATAGATATTTATTTATTTTTCAGCCCAACGGCTTTGAAAAATTGGGACTTGGTTTACATTTCTTTTTCTTAACCATCTACGCTTGAATTCAGGGATTTAATTGTTTGTTTTTTCACATACTTTTAACAAACAAAGTAGAATATATATTTAAAACGAGGGTGTTCCGGAAGAGATAGGTGAATGAAACTTTTTCTGGTATCTTTGGACATCAAGTGGAACCATTACAGAGCATAAAATTTCAGTTCCGGAAGTTAGGGCATTTTTTGGAATTTTTTTTTATTTTTTATCATATCGGGGGTTGAAAACGAGGGTGTTGCGAAAGATATAGGGGGATGAAACTTCTTCTGGTATCTTTGGACATCAAGTGGAACCATTTCAAAGTATAAAATTTCAGGTGCGGAGGTTAGGGCATTTTTTGGAATTTCTTTCGATTTTTTATCATCTCGGGGGTTGATAACGAGGGTTTTCCGGAAAATATAGGAGAATGAAACTTTTTTCGGTATCTTTGGACATCAAGTGGAACCATTACAAAGTATAAAATTTCAGGTTCGGAAGTTAGGGCATTTTTCGGAATTTTTTTCGATTTTTTATCATCTTGGGGGTTGAAAACGAGGGTGTT
>CAKNYM010045842.1:34671-49126 GCA_932195095.1 Andricus curvator | reverse complement strand
TTTTCGATTTTTTATCATCTTGGGGGTTGAAAACGAGGGTGTTCCGGAAAAGATAGGTGAATGAAACTTTTTTTATTATCTTTAGACATCAAGTGGAACCATTACAAAACATAAAATTTCAGTTGCGGAAGTTAGGGCATTTTTTGGAATTTTTTTCGATTTTTTATCATCTTGGGGGTTGAAAACGAGGGTGTTCCGGAAGAGATAGGGGAATGAAACTTTTTTTGATATCTTTGAACATCAAGTGGAACCATTTCAAAGTATAAAATTTTAGGTCCGGAGGTTAGGGCATTTTTTGGAATTTTTTTCGATTTTTTATGATATCGGGGGTTGAAAACAAGGGTGTTCCGGAAGAGATAGGGGGATGAAACTTCTTATGGTATCTTTGGACATCAAGTGGAACCATTCCAAAGTATAACATTTCAGGTCCGGAAGTTAGGGCATTATTTATGATTTTTTTATTTTTGGGGGTTGCAATGGGGTGTGTTTCGGAAGAGATAGGGGTGCGGTACCTTCTGGATTTAATGTTGGCACCAAATCATCTTATAATCAACACTAACATTTTAGGTCTAGAAGTTATGTCATTTTTTATGATTTTTTCGTTTCTTAGGGGTTGAATTGGGGTGTGTTCCGGAGGTGCTAGGGGAATGAAACTTTTTTGGGTATCTTTTGTGATTAAACAGATCCGTTTAGAACTTTTAAATTTTAGGTCTCGCGCAAAAAAATTTTTTTGTAAATTCGTTTTTTGTAAACGTTGCAAACTTCAGCGAGGTGATATTGCTCCCTTTCTTGAACACTTCTTGTCTTCAGCTTTCCACTATTTTTTTCTTTCAAACATTCTTTTACAATTGTTCTTCCTGAGGAGTTTTCTATTCCTTCTTCAAATTTGATAGCTCTTCTTCCTAGTTTCACTCTGAGTTTTTCGATTTTTGTTTCTTCCGGAACTATATAACTTGGTGTATAACGGTCGAGTCCCAGGGTCCACCTGAGATAACGTTCTTGAATCCTTTCTAGACTGGCTTTTTCTTCCCATACCCATAATTCTGCCCCGTAAGCCAGAACTCCAACCACTAAACTGTTAAAAATCTTTATTTTTCTGTTGAAATCGTCCTTAAAGAGTCTTTCTCCTATCCCCCACGTGTGTTTCATCACAATATTGGCCTTTTTAACACTTTCCTGAATATGTCTATCACAGCCTCCGTTTTTTTGTAATGTGTACCCTAAATATTTGAATACTTTCACTTGTTCTACATTTACTCCTTTCCACTTCCATTTTCTTTCCTTTTCTCTGCCCCCACCTTTTTTGAAAACCATTATCTTCGATTTTTCTACGTTTAATACTAAACTTTTCTTGTCTAAGAACTTTTTGAATCTTCTCATCATCTCCTTAAGATCTTCTTCGTTGTTGGCCAAAAGTGCTATATCGTCGGCGTAAGCAAGTGACCAGAATTTTTCACTCCCAACTATTATGCCTCCCACAATTTCTTTTCTCATTTCCTCTTCTATGTCGGAGATCAGGACTGTGAACAGTGTAGAGCTTAGAGGACAGCCGTGCCTCAGGCCCTCCTCCGTCCAAAATTCATTTGTGAGATTGCCATTTACCCTCACTGCGCTAATCGTTTCTACATAAATTTCTTTCACTCTTTCAATTAAAGCTTTTCTTACTCCTCTTGTCTCCATTGTTTTCCACAATTTTCCCCTGTTTACCTTATCAAAGGCTGCCTTTAAATCTATAAAGAAAGCGAAAATCTTTCCTCCCTTTTTCTCTAGTTCTCTCTCTACGACGTTTTGCAGTATGTATACGTTGTCCATTGTTCCTATATTTTTTCTAAATCTCGCCTGCGTTTCCGGTAAAATTTTCTTCTCTTCTAAATCTTGGACTAATCTTTCGTTTAATATCATGGCATACACTTTGTACGCCGTGTTAAGGAGGGTAATCGGTCTATAGTTTTTCAGATCATATGTTTCTCCTTTCTTGAATATCGGCGTAATAATCCCTTTTCTCCAGCTATTCGGAAAGCCTTCCCCATTCCACACTCTTTTTATCAGTTCAAAAAATTTCCTTTTACCATCCCCCTCTAAATACGCCCATGCTTCATTCAGTATTTGGTCTTCTCCTGGTGCTTTCTTCCTTTTCAATTTCTTAATTTGGTCGTTAATTTCTTCGTCGCTAAGGTTGGATTCGTCTTCCTGTAGATTATTCCTTTTCCCTTGAGTTGTTGTGTGAGTTTCTTTTCCTTCTAAGTGGTCCATGAAATGTTCTTTCCAGTCCTTCATCTTTATTTCACTACTAATGCTGTTTTTTATCTCTTCTAATTCGTCATCCTTCTTTTTCTTTTCCTTATCTTCGCACATTTTCCTGAACTCTGTTCTTTTATGAGTGTAAGCTTCCCACGAACCTTCATTATCTTTCCATTTCCTGTATAAATTATTTACCTTTCTCTTTTTTCTTGAACATTCCTTATCCTACCAACTTTTATGCCCTAATTCAAATCTGATTGACTTTACCTTTTTCTTTTTCATGCTGTTGTTCACTTTGTTTGCAAAACAATTCCATTCTTCTATTAGATTGTTTCCAGAGTAAGCGCCAGCACTCATTTTTTCATTATATTCTATCCTAATTTCGTTGTCCAATATCACAATCTCTTTTTCTGGTATCTGTTGGCAACATTGGTTCGCTCTGACAAATTCGGTTTTCAATATACACCCCATTGGTTGATGATCTGATTCAATACTATCCATTATTTTGAATTCTTCTATCATATTCAAACCTTCATGGTTAGTTATAGTGTAGTCGATTACTGATGGCCCTCTTCCCCTCTTCTTACCCGAGTTACCCACGTACGTAAATTCTCCTTGATTGTCCCCTTCTAAGTTGCCGTTTAATACACACCATCATTTGCCTTCCACTAACTTCATAAGCTGATCTCCTTCTGTATTGGATACTTTGTCCTTGGATGCTCTTTCGGCTTCTTCCTTTCCTGGTCCTCTGTAAATTGCTCCTTTTGTACCCATTCTTGCATTAAAGTCTCCTCCAATTAGTAAGTTTTCATTCCCCTTATCCTTAATTTCTTCATCCAGTCTAGCTGTCAAATCTTTAATCTTGTTTTTGCCGTGTATTGTCCATATGTCCCATGTTTGGTTTCCTAGAGTGATTTTGCTGCCAAGGGCTCCTTTAAACTCCTTTGCTGCTCCTTCTATTTCTATTATTTCTCTCCTTGTTCCTGTAATGATACCTCCACTTGCTCTTCCTTTCTTGTTTTCTCTCGTAGCAAATTGGCAAGCCCAATTAAACCCTTTAGGTAACAGTTGCCTGAATCTCGCCCAATCTTTCTCCTCAATCCAAGTTTCTGTTAATCCGACATAATCAAAACTTTCTACAAATTTCCAGAAGTCCTTATCTTTGTTCCTGACACCAGCTACATTCCAAAAAAGAAATTTGCACCCGCCTGCTCTCGTTCCAAGTCTTTGTTCTTTGTTACTACTTCTTTGTTACTACTGAAAATTTACATCTTCCCTTCTCTTGCTCTTCTCTAGGTCCCTCTAGCTTATCCAAACTTGATTAACCCTCAACTTTTGGTATCCAATCTTTACCTCTTTAACCTGTTCTCTTTCAGTCTTGGCTATGTCTACTATTTCTTTTTGTATCCTCCTTTCTTCTCTAGTGAGATCATGATCGATAAAAATCTTCTTACCATTTAATACTTTTTTCCTTTCCATGATTGATAACTTTTCTTCCCAGCTACCTATTTTCGCTATTATTGTTTTCTTTTCACTAAATCCTACTGCTGTGGCCCAGAGAATTTCCACTTCTGTGTCTAGTTCTTTTTTAAAGAACGCCTTTACCTCTGCTTTTTTGTCAGTACCTCCTATGTGTAGTCCTCTTATCACCACATTGTTTTTCCTTTCCCTTTTCTCCTGAGCTTCAACTGCTCTTTTTATTTCCAAAAAGTCTCTATTGTGTGTGTACTCCGCCTTTACCCTATTGACAATTGATTCCCCCGCTTGAACTGAGTCATTTTCCTTTCTTATTTTATTTTCAATATCCACTACTTTTGCGTTTATTGTCTCCTCTTCTATAATCTGGTTATTCTGTTTGGTCCCTACGATGGAGTTAATTTCAACTAATTTACGTCTCAAATCTATTCTTTCTTTTTCCCATTCTTCTGTTTTCCTTTTCTATTCTTCGTTCAACTGTCTTATATCTTTTTCGCGATTCTCCTTTTCCTTCTCTAATTGTAATTTCATTTGACTGTTCTCAAATTTTGTTTCCTGCAGGTGATTCCAGAGGTATTTTATAGCTGATTCCCAATTCCCACCCTCTAACACTGAGTTTGGTAAATCAAATTTGTTTTTCTCCTTTTCTAAAATTTCCTCTTCCTGTTTTGCCTGATCCGTGCTTAATGCATTTATTGCATTTTGATTTGCATTCTGGATCGTTGATTCTGGCCCTGTTTTTTCCGAAACTTTGAATATCTCATCTATCTTTTTGTTATTTTCAGTTATTTTGAGTTATTTCTTAACTTCAGATACAAATTAAAAATGAAGTAACATACATTTTAAATAGTTTCAATAAACAATTTTAAAATGAAAGAATTTTTTCATATCGCGTCTTTCAAGATTTCACAATTTTAAAGTAATAATCAATTTCAAATTGAAACATCCAAAATTGTATAGTCTCTAATTTAAATAATTTTGAATATTAAATGTATAGCCTTAATGAATGCACAATTATTCAAAAATTGTGAACTTTCCAAGTGAAAGCCAGAAGGGCTGAAAGGCTAAAAAAAACTTCAATAAATTCAGTGCTCAGTATTTCAAACAGAAAATTAATGAATTTCCTAATTTAAAAAGTGACAAATTTCAAACTCAAAGCGTTTAAATTAAATAGTTTTTAATTTAAAGAGCTTAATATTGTACAATTACAAATTTAAGTGTAAAATTTAAATCTCACTACCTTATGATAAAAAAATTTCAAAATTAGGTTATCAAAATTGA
This sequence comes from Andricus curvator, assembly GCA_932195095.1. Classification (NCBI taxonomy): domain Eukaryota; kingdom Metazoa; phylum Arthropoda; class Insecta; order Hymenoptera; family Cynipidae; genus Andricus; species Andricus curvator. Next base: position 44,128 of record CAKNYM010045842.1, on the reverse strand, counting down.
AAAATTTTAATTTTTAGGCCACCGAGCCAATGTCAAAGTTAAAGCGTATAAATTGAAACTTTTTTTATTTTAAGTGCGTGGAATTGTACAATTTGAAATTTATATTCTTTTATTTCATACAATTTTTAATTGTCAAGAATTGCACAGCATTTTAGAGGATTTCAACTAAAAATAAAAGTTTTCAAGTGGTTTCAAAATATTTCAAGGGATTACAAAAGATTTCTAGAAACCCTAAAGTGTTTTAAAACATTTCAAGGGTTGTCGACGTATTTCAACAATATTTCAAGCAATTTAAAAAGATTTTAAGTTATTTCTGAAGTTTTCGAGGGGTTAAACAGGATTTGAAGTGATTTTTGAACATTTTAAGGAATTTCAGAGGATTTAAAGAAAATGAAAAATATATTTTAAAAGATTTCAGTAGGATAGTGAGGGTTTCGAGTAATTTCAACAGGTTCAAAATTTATAAGGTTTCACGAGCCTTCAAAATTGTTCAGTTGATTAAGACGGATTTAAAAATTTGTTGAAGTTTTCCAAAGTATTTAAAATTATTTCAAGTGATTTGATGAAGTTTCGGAGAAATTTATAGGATTTCATGAACTTTCAGAAGATTTTAAAACATATTACGAAATTTTGAAAGGTCTTTTTGGTTCAAAATTCAACTATTCCAGTTGACGATTCATCAGATTGGTGAAAAATTAATTTTTTAAGGTGAAAATTGAACTATTTCATTTTTGGTTGAAAATAAATCTTTCAGGTTCAAAATTAAACTATTTGGTTGATATTTTGTCTTTGTTAGTTGTAAATTCAACTATTTACTTGAAAATTTATCAATTTAGCATTTTTTGAATAATAAAATAATATACAGCTCTAACATATGTACGCCTAAAAACGCGTATTTTTTAATATATAATATTTCATATTATTTCAGAAATTTTTTTATTATTTATTCATTATTCGATATAGCAGGTTTAAAAAATATAAAAATTGATGAACTTGTTTTGAGAAATTTTGTAATTAGTTCAAAGACACGCATTCTTATGCTTGTATAAACATGAATATTGACTTGTCATGCTGATACGGTTTTTCATTTCATTATATTCGTATCTCTATCAATGTCATTGCCCAATTCGAATTACACATACTAAAAAAAAACAAGGTTTCTAATTTATTGCGTTAATTCTTTTTTGATGAGTAACAATGAAGATGGAAAAATATTTCCTGGTTTTCTCTTCTGCTTCGTATTCTTATCATAAAAACATCGAACTGTAGACAGATTTTCATACTTCATAATTTTATTATTTTATTTGAAAATTTATCAGTTTATTTTGTTTTATTTTTAATTACACTTAATTGTCTAGAAGGATCTCCAGTTTTTCAATAATTGATTAAAGCAATAATTAATGATAACCAACTTTTATCTATGCAAATATGTATATGATTAAAGGTCTAATTTTACCTCATAACAAAAAAAAATTAATGGCTAATTTCTTTTTCATTTCGAATGTTCGATAATTTAGGAGAATTTTCTTGGAAAATATTAACTTTTTTGAGTTTTTTACAGATTTACAGAGCTTCACAAGCTCTTAAAAGTACTTTCTCTTTTTTTTTTCATAAATAATTTAATTTTTGAGAACGTGTTTTTGCTATCCTCAAATTTTCTTGCATTGGTCGATGTAAGTCCTTTTAATTGGGAAGTTCATGATTATTTCAGCCACATTCATAATTTGTTGAATAATTTTATGTTTAAAAAAAAAAAAAAAATCTGCCCGCTTCGCGGGCACATTCTCATGGCGCGCTTCGCGCGCGGCTCGCTTCGCTCGCAAGTTTGAGCGCGCCTAGGGCGCGCGACTGTTGGATCTCGCGCTTCGCGCTCGATCATATATTTATCTCGCGCTTCGCGCTCGATTATGTATTCACCTCGCGCTACGCGCTCGGGCGTATTTGCATCTCGCTTTACGCTAGGCTCCTCTAGATTTTCGAACTTCGTGTTCGACTTCGATGAAAAGAAAAAGTTTGTTTGCAAATATTATAAAATTATCAAAACCTCTACATATTAAGTGATTGTTAAATTTATTTTTATTTTAGACTGAAAAGGAACTTTATTTACTCAAGGTTCTATCGACCTTAAGGAACACATTCTCATCCAGACACTCGCGCTTCGCGCTCGATATTTGATTTGAAAATCATTTGAACCGTATGATAGAAACAAAAAAGTTTGAGCGCACTTACGGCGTGCGATTTGCTAAATACACTGAGCGCGCACTTTGTGCTTCGTATTATATGTTCTTCATATACAAATTACTAAATTTGTATTTGATTTCAAATGAAAAGTAATGATATAATTCAGGCGACAAATTTTATTAGTTAACATTTTATTTTAGCTTGTGCCGTTTATCAAAAAAGTTAATTTTTTCATTTTGAATATATTCTTACCACAAAAATTGATTACGGGTGTGTAAGTCTTTTTTGAATGCACAATTTTTGTTCATTTATATGTTTTCGTACCTTGCATTGTTTTTTCAAAAATTTGATTTTTTTACTGTTAATGTTATTTTCACGAATAAAACAAAAACCACGCATCCTATCGAAACATGAGTCACAATAAATTTGTACCTCTTCCTTGGATGAACAAATTTTGTTTCGGTCATTTTTTCGTAGCTGGTAATATTCGTCTGAAAATTTGATTTTTCTATTTTCAATGCTGTTTTTTACGAATAAAACAAAAACTACGCGTCATATCAAAAAGTGAATGATAAGAAGTTTGTAGATCTTTTTTAGGTACACAATTTTGGTAAGATAATCTTTTCTGGTATCTTGCATAGTTTTACAGCAAAATGGCTTTTTTGATTTTTCATTAATTTTTTGTGCGATCAAAATTTGAATTTTTTATTTTTCAAAAAATTCAAAAAGTTGTTATGAAAATATTATAGGGTGTTCAGGAATCAACGTTTTTCTCCTCTTGACTTTTTTTCATATCGTGCGTTTTTCGGCTTAAAATGTTAATTTTCGTTTGTTTTTTGGAATTTTGAAAATGCTATAACTCCAGTAATTTTTTTTTTATCACGAAAAGTCATAAGAATATTTTGTTCGTCATTTTGCGTACTACTAATAACCGTACATAGAATTTTCAAATCTTCCAAAAAAGTGGTCTCAAAAATTTTCAAAATGTGCTCACTTTTTGGATTTTCATCGAAAATAGCTGGTTAACGAACTCGTTCTCTATTTTTCGGCCATAAAAAAGTGTGCCAAAGCTCAATCAAATCTGATTATTTTTTCGAAAGTTATCGTGGCTACAGACAGACAGACAGACAGACTACAGACAGACAGACACCTTCGTAAAAACCGTTTTTTCTGGCTCAGGGGGTCTCAAAACGTGGAGATTTGATGAAAACCGACTATGTAAAATTTTACATAAAACCAATACCTTCTCATTAGAATGAGAATGTAAAAATTAGTTAAAATATGTACCATTTGGCATTTGTCGACGGAAAAAATTGTTTCTTTCAATGTCAGTCCTTTTAATTGGGAAGTCCATGATAATAATTTTATCAACATTCATAGTGTGGAAGAAAAAGATGTTTCTACTCGATATTCAAGCTGCGGCCTTATTAAAAAAATGAAAGTAATAAGAAACTAAAATAAATGCCCGAATAATCCAATTGTTTATAAAATTTTTTCAGAAAAATAAAAAAATTTATTAACAAATTATGAATTTTGCTGGAATTATCATGAGGTTCCTGATTTTGACAAATTTACATAGAAAAAAACTAATTTTTCTGTCCACAAAAGCCTGCGTAACGTATTTGTTTCTTGAAATTGTTTATAATATTAACAAGAGTAATCATAAGAGAAATTTCTCCATTATAATATTGTTTCCATTCAAATTTTTTGCAGTATAACTTAAAAAAACGTAAAATTATTGAAATTTATCGAAAACACATTTTCAACAAATAATTTGTTGAAGAAAATTTCTGTTTTGTTTATTGTATCATGATGGAATATTTTTATATAATGTAAATCTATGAAAAGTAGGCGATTACAACAATTTTTTTATTATTGACGAACACCGGGATCGTCAAATAGAACAAATTGCCTTTTTTTCGTCAAATTTGTTTATTTATAGAAAAATTGAAAAACCAAATCAAAAATCAGACTTGACAGCTTTCTTTGAAATTTCATCAGATTAACAAAAAAAATTTCGTCACAATCGGTCAATATCTGTGGGCTGTAGGTTATTTTTAACCAAAAAAGTCATTTTACCCCCACTGTGCATCGGCAATAATGTGATATACATCTGTCATGAAATCTCGTGAAATGCTTTCGAATCTTTTAAGATATACCCAAAAGATTTGAAATCCGTTGAAATCCTTTAGGAAAACCCTAAAATCTGTTGTTGAGATTCTCTAAAAATTCCTGGAAAATCCGTCAATCTTTTCACATCCCTTAAAATCCATAGAAATCTCTAAAAAAGTTCCTGAAAATTAATTTCTTTTTATATTTTCCCTAAAGTTCTCCAGAAATTCGTTAGTCACTTGAAATCTTTCAAATATGACTGATATCCTGGATATATTTTTCAAGCCCTCTAAAATTTTCTGAAATTCTACGAAATTATTCTTTGAAAACCTTTAAAAAAATTTTTATCTTCTTATATTCCTTGGAATTTCTTAGAAATATATCATTAACCCTTTGAAATCATCTAAAATGCCCTGAAATTTATAACATTAATCAAATCTTGTAAAATCCCTAGTAATCCCACAAAAATCGAATCAAATCCCGTAAAACATCTTGAAATCTATAATATCCTTCAAAATTCCTTGAAAAATAATGAAATCTTCCGACACACAATAAAATCAATATTCAATTTTTTTTTTTATTTCTTGAAATCATTTAAAACACCCTGAAAGCTTTGAAATCCCTGGAAATGGTTGAAATTTGTTGAAATCCAGTGAAATCTTTTAAAAACCCTTGAATTCTGTTGAAATACTCTGAAATCCCTGGTAAACTCTCCATTTTTTTTAATCTTATGGAATCTTTTCACTTCATTTGAAATCCATTGAATCCGTCAAATATCGTAGAATTTCATGAAATTTTCTAAATTTCTGAAACCTTACGAAATTATTTGAAATTCCTTTGAAGATTTGTAATCTCTTACATTTTTCTATAATTATAGGGTAGCCGTTTCAAATCCTTGAAATCCTGTGAATTTCCATAAAGTCAAATGATATTCCTTGAAATCCTCTATAAAATATTTTAAGTTCTGAAAAATCTTTCAAGATTCTTGAAAAGTTAATATAATACTTTTTTGAGTGCCTTTCATATTAATCTTTTCAAATAATTTAGCTTAATCCGACAAATTAAAAAAATGTCGAATGATTTTGCGAGTAGTATAGTTTCGAAATTTGTGAAAAAACTTAATTTTTATGGATATTTTTTTACAGAGTGACCGCAAAAATCAAAATACTAATCTAATTATACCGCCGTGAATTATTTATAACATTATTAATTAAAAATCTTTTATTTAAAAATCAGTAATTTTGAAAGTTATATATTCTTATTTTTGATACAATATTACGTAATTTATGGATGAACCCTTCGTAATTTTCTTCTAATCTTTACTGGCTCATTTTTCTCTAAAAGAATCAGTCGAATTTCACTAATTTAGATTTAGAGAATAAATTTTAAAAATGCTTTTATTTGATTTAAAGAAATAATTTTCTTTTTTTGAAGTAATGAGATTGAATCAATTATTTTTGAAATTTGAACTGAACATATCTATTTTTCAAATGAAACAAATAATATAAAACATATCATTTCTATAATCCTAATGAGGAAAAAAGTTGTTATTTGAAATCCGAACGTCTGTAAAGTCTAGCAATAAAACTTTGATAAGAAAAAGCAATTTTCACACACGTGTTTCCAACTAAAGGTAAATGAACAGTTTCCTCGTTTTGAAGGCTACTGTCCCAAAAATCTGAGTATATAAATGGCCGGCAATCGGCATAACGGTATCAGTAGAAGAAGTAGAATTTCTGATTTTCCTGGTATATTTTTGTGCGCGAACATAATGCAGTTTTTAAGCTTTGCTTTGGTGACACTTTCCGTCGCTGGGTGTAAGTAAAAAAATTTAATTAATTAAACAAAATATTTTTTCTTTCGTATGCAATTATTATTACAATGTTATTCATATTTAAACATGAAGAACTGACCAACGTGCGAACAATTTTAAAATTCACTACTATTCACTACTTCACCCTTCGCCCCACTACCTAAACTTCAACCCTACTTCCCCCTCTCCTCTCTCACCCAAATAACACTCCCCTATCCCTACTTCCCTTCCCCAGCCCTCACTTCCCCTCCTATGCTCACCCTTGTGTATAATAATTTCTCCTACTTCCCCTCACTTACACTCACTTCCCCTACTTCCCTTCCATAATTCCCCCTCACTTACACTACTTCCCCTACCCTAATTTCTCATAATTTTCCCTCACTTACCCATTCCTGACTCCCCCCCCCCCCCTCATTTATCCTACTTAACATACTTGCCCCTCCACTCATTTACGCTCACTTATCCTACTTTTCCTCCCCTCATTTCCTCTCATTTGATCTCATTTCCCCTATTTCCCGTTCCCTATTTTCCTCTCACTTTCCCTCCTTGGAAAAATGTACGGCGGACGGGAGGACTTTTTACTAAGTGATATAGTCATTCATGCAAATTAGCAAACATAATTGTTTGAACATTTTATTATTTATTATAAAAATATTCTGTTAAAGTAATGCTAGAAAATTGTGGGGTTTTCCGCAATTTTAAAATTTTATTTGACTTTTTAGTTAGTAACAAATAATAAATAATATATTAAGATTGAATCCATTTCAAATCAGGCAGATTCTATACTTGAAATCGCAGAACCTATTAGGGGCAAAATATGTTGTTTTTTAGAAGGAATTAGGTGATAAGTACTTTTACGATTTGTGAAAACAAAATTTTGTACAAAGTTATGCGTATTTGAAGTTTTTGCTTTGTTTAAAAAAGAAACAATTTTTCCTTCAAACTTGTATAACTTTTGACCTAATTGAGATATTTAAGATTTCTTTTCATATTATATTGTTTGCTAATTTTTTGTTAAATGTGTACTATCATAAGGAAAATACTTTGTGAGTTTTATGCGGGCTGAATAACTTTTGTAGCCGGGAGAATTTTTTTCATAAAATCGAATTTTCGCATTTTTCTTGCAAACAACAACAGATACAAGAAAATGTTAGAAAAATATATATTCCACAGTTAACAAAGTTCCAAAAAAAGTTCTTTCAATGATATCTTGCACCATTTCCGAAAACAAAACAAAAAATTCAATTTTCATCAAGAAAAAAATTCTCTTGTCCACAAAACCGGTTTAGCCCGCATAAAACTTATAGAACATATTTTTTATATGAATAAAAATTTGTAAACAATATTTTTAAAAAATAAAAAAGGTGCGGTTTGCCCCCTTTTACAAAAAGTGCCCATATGTTTCTAGTCTTTCAACTTGTTTTTCAAATTTTATATATAAATGAACAAATATAATTCGAAAATGTTAGATTTGGCTGCTCTGCTGCAACTGCAGTTTCTGAAAGAAATATTGCATTTTTTTATTTTTCTCGGAAATGGTACAAGATATCATAAATGAGTAAAGGAACTTTTTGTAGAACTACTTGAACTGTGTCAATCATTTTCTTTACATTTTTTTGTATATGTTTGCAAGAATAATGGAAAAATTTGAATTTATGAAAAAAAATCTCCTGGCCACAAAAGTTATTTAGCCCACATAAAACTCACAAGGTATTCTCCTTGTGATAGTACAAATTAAAAAAAAAATTGGCAAAAAATATAAGTGTGGGTTTTTTTAGAAAATCGACAACAACTTTTATGAAAAAAAAACTGAAAAAAATCATAATTAACGCCAAACAAATTATTCAAACAAAATATTAGGGCGATATGCACGATATTATCTAGCTGAAATAAAAAAGTTGGAAGCCTGTATGCAGCGCTAATTGAATAGGAATAATTTTGACAGAGGTTTGAAATTGATTATTAATTTCAAAGCTTCCTTTAAAATTATAGAGATTATGAAGGCCTAATTGAAATGAAAATAAGTAGAATAAATCAGTTGATATTAGAACTGGTTTTCAAATTTTCAGACTTTCTTAAAACGTGGATGCCAATTTATGTAATTTCTCTGCTTTTCTTACTAACCCAAAAATTACCAGTGACGTTTCAATGTTGTGTGACATTTGAAACTCACGAAGTCACATATCTACTTCAAAGATATGAAAATCCATGAATCGGGCGTACAGTTGGTTGTTTCTAGAACAGAGATTACTTTAATATTCTTATATATTTTAGTTTTTTTGATTGGATTTTTCAGTATTTTGCCAATAAAACTATAAATTTTTTACGTTTCATACAATAATTTATATATTAAAAATGTTAAGGTTTGTCGAAATCGGTGGAATCCTCGACCCCAATGTTTGACCAACAGCAAGTAGAATCTCAACTGAAAACTATGTTTAATTTGACGCCGGATCAATTGAAGACAGAATGTCAAGTTGACTTCCAAAAGAAGTTGCCCGACATTGAAAAAGCTCTTGAAGCAGTTCAAACACTTGGCGAACAATTAATTTCACAAGTAGTCAAGCCAGAAGAATATACTACTGCTGACCAACGAAAAACGCTTAAGGACAATTGTAAGAACAGTCCGGAAATGACGAAAGCAAGAAGGGATGTCGTCAAAGCAGCGTTATCATGCGCCAGCGATGAAAGACTGACCGAAGTTATGGATTTCTCTAACGCTCACAGCTGCTGAAACTTGTGCGAAATTAAGCACTGTAAGTTCCTTTAATGTTTTATATTATTTCGGTGTCACAGTTTTGGTAACAGTATTTTTTGCTGTGTGATTCAAACAATTAATCGTTTAACAAATGCTAACCGAACAGCTGAAACAAATAAACAATACAAAAATCTATAAGAAAATGAATCAACTGAAGTGCGGAAATTATATACAGAGAGCGAATTAGAGCCACTGTTTTAGCTGACGAGCGCAGCTCGGCTCTCACATTCGAAGCACCCCCGTTGGACCAGCGGAAAACATGTACGCGCACATCGGGCATGCACGGTGATTTGTGACCCCCTCTCCACAAGGTCGACGCCTCTCCGCATGTGAGAGCCGAGCTGCGCTCGCCAGCCAACTTCACAGTGTCTCTAATAGGCTTCCTGATTTTATATATATACAGGGTGTTTTTTTTAACTTGAGACAACGAAATATCTCAAAAAATACGCATCCTACGGAAAAAATGTCTGGAATAAAAACTTTTTATTTTCGAGGGGGAAAAAAGATTTGCTAAAATTTACCCCACCCCCACCCCCACTGGAGGCAGGGTGGGGGTAACTTTGTAATTTCAAATGGCAACCCCATTTTTTTAT
>CAKNYM010045842.1:0-29671 GCA_932195095.1 Andricus curvator | reverse complement strand
ATAAAAAAATGGGGTTGCCATTTGAAATTACAAAGTTACCCCCACCCCTGCCTCCTGTGGGGGTGGTGGTGGGGTAAATTTTAGCAAATCTTGTTTCCTTCTCGAAAATAAAAAGTTTTTATTCCAGACATTTTTTTCGTAGGATGCGTATTTTTTGAGATATTTCGTTGTCTCAATTAAAAAAAAACACCCTGTATATGAGGGCGTATCGAAAAAAAAAGTTGTTTGCGCGAAGTTCTAATAGCAATGCAAACTTTCTTTTGGGAGTCAAAAACACTCCCCTAAAGTTTCATAAAAAAAAAATTCCTTCTGTCTCCGCATCGTAGATATAGCTAAAATCACAAAAAACGAAGCACTTCTTCAAATTTGAACAGCAAAATTTTTTTTTTTAAGATTTAAATTACCAATAAAAATAGTTCAAAGCAAGTTGATTTATACCCGTTTAGCGATAGTTCCATTAAAATATTTTTTACCCTCCCTAATTGACTTTGAAGTTTCAAAAAATCGAAAAAAGTCGACTTTTTCGCTATTTTCTTAGATTCATGGTAAATTTCTCGACTATTTCACCATATAATGTGTGATATACGTTAATAAGAATGTATTTTCAATATGGCGCAACAATAATATATAAGAAATGTTGACATTAAAATAATTTTTTATTGACTTTGAATTACAAAAAAAATATTTAAAAGTAATTATATTGTTCTTTATTTGACAATAAAATTAATTTTCGGTGTATAAGTTATCAGAAAAAACAGTTCGAAGAAAGCGAATTTGTACCTACATAGCAAAAAATGATTCAAATATTTTTTACCCTACCTAAGTGACCTTGAAATTACGAAATATCGAAAAAAATATCGACTTTTTCGCTATTTTCTTAGAGTTACGGCAGTTTTTTCGACTATTTGACCACGAAATGTCTGATATACGTTAAACAGAATGTATTTTCAATATGTTACACCAATGATATATGCAGAATGTCGATATTAAAATCATTTTTATTGATTTTGGATTACAAGAAAATATCTATAAGTGATATATTGCTCTTTATTTCACAACAAAATTAATTTTCGGTGTCTAAATAAGGTAAAAATGTTTTCAAATGTATATATTATTGTTGCAACATACTGCAAATACATTCTGATTAACGTATATCACACATTATATGGTGAAATAGTCGAGAAATTTACCATGAATCTAAGAAAATAGCGAAAAAGTCGACTTTTTTCGATTTTTTGAAACTTCAAAGTCAATTAGGGAGGGTAACCAATATTTTAATGGAATTATCGCTATACAGGTATAAATCGACTTGCTTTGAACTAATTTCATTGATAATTTAAATCTCAAAAAAAAAAATTTCGCTGTTCAAATTTGAAGAAGTGCTTCGTTTTTTGTGATTTTTAGCTATATCTACGATGCGGAGACAGAAGGAATTTTTTTTTTTATGAAACTTTAGGGGAGTGTTTTGACTCCCAAAAGAAAGTTTTTATTGCTATTAGAACTTCGCGCAAACAACTTTTTTTTCGATACGCCCTAATGTATATAATAACACCGGCACACAAAAAAAAAGTGGTCTGCCCGGCGGACTGCACCGGCATATCTATATCGACGCCTCCATTCAATATGAGTCTATAACAGCGCTCTGTATGAGACATTCCCTATGCTTATACACAGCGCATAGTCTCATACACGGTGCTGTCAGCACATAGACTCATATTGAATGGAGGCGTCGATATGTTTTTGGGGTCGCTCAATCCGAATCCGGGGTCCAAATAACCAAGTTGGCTCGTATTTTTCCGAAAAACGCAAAAATAGACGTAAAACCGACGAAAACAGCGATTTTTCTGGTATATTTTTGGAAAAAATATATATTTTCATGTTCGGTGGACTTAATCAGCATTTCTATACGTTTTTAGAGTCGCTGAATCCGAATCCGGTGTCCAAATAACGCAGTGGGCTCATATTTTTCCGAAAAACGCGAAAGTGGTCGATTTTACATCTATTTTGGCGTTTTTTGGAAAAATATTATCCAACTGGGTTATTTGGACCCCGGATTCGGATTCAGCGACCCCAAAAACATATAGATATGCTGGTTAAGTCCACCGGGCATTAGGATATTTTTTTTGCAAAAATATACAAGAAAAATCGCTGTTTTCGTAGATTTTACGTCTATTTTGCGTTTTTCGGAAAAAATACGAGCCATCTTGGTTATTTGGACCCCGGATTCGGATTCAGCGACCCCAAAAATATATAAATATGCCGGTGTAGTCCGCCGGGCAGACCACTTTTTTTTGTGAGGCGGTGTAATCTATTATTCATTCATTCTGTCCTCATTGAAGCACATTGAAGCACCAAATAAAACGAAGACGATTAAATTTCTACTAAAAAAAAATGAATTTTCAACCAAATAGTAGAATTTTCAAATTAATAATAAATAAATTTCAAACAAAATGTAACAGTTAAATAGCTAAACGATAACGGATGATATTATAAACCAAAAAAGACGAATTTTAAACCAATAAAAACATTTTTCAGTCAATGAAGAAAAAAATGTTATGCAAAATATCGAATTTTCATTAAAGAAAAAGAAACTAATTTTTCACAAAACAGTTGAATTTCCAAACCAAAAATATGAATTTTCAAAGAAAAAGTTACTTTTACTCCAAGAATATGAATTTTCTACCATGAAAGCTGAATCTGTATTTTTTTTTTAATTATTATGAAAACAAAATTTTATAACAAAATATTCAAATTTTCAACCAAATCAATGAATTTTAAAACATGAAGATTAAATTTCTACCAAAAGAGATGAATTTCTAACAAACTACGTGAATTTCCAATCTTTAATTGAGTTTTCAACTCGAAAAGGTAAATTTGGAACCAAAAAAGATTAATTTTCAACGAAATAGTAGATGTTTCAAATGAAAAAGTAAATTTTGAACAAAAGTGGAATAGTTAAATAGTTAAACGACAACGAATGATATTTCAAACCGAAAAGACGAATTTTGAACCAATAAGAATATTTTTCAGTTAATACAGAAAAAAAATATCATGTAAAATGTCGAATTTTCAAAAAACAAAATTTTTACAAAACAGTTAAATTTCCAAACCAAAAATATGAATTTTCAAAACAAGAAGTTACTTTTCAACCAACAATATCAATTTTCTACCATGAAAGTTGAATCTTCAATAACATAAATGAAGTTTCGCCTACAAAAACTAAATTTTATTTCAAAAAATTAATCTGAACCAAAAAAATTTGTCTACAAAAAATAGTAACATTTTTAACCAAATCAATGAATTTTCAAAGATGAAGATTAAATTTCTGCTAAAAAGACGAATTTTCAAGTAAATAATTGAATAAAAAAAGACGAATTTTCAACCAAATAGTAGAATTTTCAAGAACATAGTTAAGCTTTCAACAAAAGAGATGAAACTTCAACCAAAAAATATTTTAATTTTCAATCAAGAGAAGTTAGGTTCAACCAAAAAAATATGAATTTTCTACAAAACAGTTGAGTTTTGAACCAAATATTCAACTAAAAAAGATGAATTTTAAACTTAAAATGGAATGGATGAATTTTCAGCTTCCAGTTTGAATTAATTAATTTTTCAAGTTTCCAATCAGAAAACATATAATTTTTGAAGGTCTCAAAATTATTAGGCTTGAAAGGTTCGCAATATTTAAAATTCTTCAATTTTGAACTGTGAAAATGACAGTGATATTTTTTTGATAGAAATCACATTTTTTTAGTAAAAAAAAAGCAATCCTATCTGTCCTGATATGATACTTATTAAACTTATATTTATCATCTTTAGAATTTCTATAATATTTTAACTTAAAATTATTGTTTTGCATACGCATTTCTATAACAGTTTAATTTTAGAGGCCTTAAAACAAAATTTCGTTTGCTTCAAAAACGTAAGTTAGAAAATCATTAGACAATTTCACTTTTAACTTTTTCAAAAATGCAAAATTTCATATTGAAAGGCTTGATACTTAGTTTTTAACTCATAATTTTAGATGTAAATATTCTAAATTACTTGATTTCAATTTTAATAGTTTATAAATTTGATAATTTCAGATTTAAATATTCGAAATAATTGTTTGGTTTTAATTTTAAATGTACCAAATTGTCTGGATTTTTAAATTCTTTGAAATCGTAAAATATCCAATTAAAGACTTAGTAGTTGCACAATTTTTATTTCAAAGGATGTAATTTTGAATTAGATGCCTCCAGAATAAATTCAAAGAATGACAAATTTAGACAATAATTTCTAAAATGCAAGACTTGAAAATGAGAAGATTATACAACCAGGTATTGAAAATTAAATTATTTATTATTTGAACATGTCCGAAAATATTGACCAAATCGTTCCAAATATAATAATTATTGTAATTGATTTTTAAATTAATTTTTAATCTAATTGAAAAATATTTGATTGAAAAATATCAAGAATTAACAATAATTCTAAAGTAAGTGTTAAAAATAAAACGATTTAAAATTAAAAAATGGTGTTGTTAAAAAAATAGATAAAAATTAAACTATTTGAAACTGATACCTCAGAGATTAAATAATTTCTTCAATTTTGAATGCTTATAGATTTAGAGTTTTTCAGAGGACTTCAATTTTAAATCGTTCAATTTTAAATGCTTTTGATTAGAAATAATACAATTACAATTTCTTTGAATTTCAAATAATCGAGTTTTCACAACTCTCATCTGAAATTATTCAATTTGAACATCTTGAAATTGTCCTATTTTCGAAATTTTAATCCCAAGCAATTTAATTTGGAGATTCTTTACTTTAAAATAAAATGCTTTAATTTTGAACGCTTGGAATTAGCAATGATACAATTTTAGCTTCTGATTAAAAATTTTTCAATTTTAAATACTTTCAATTCCAAATTATTCAAATTTAAATTCCTTTATTTATAAATTGTACAAGTTCAATTCCTTTTCATTCTATTCGAAGTATTATCCTTCGTCCAAATTTGACCTAATCTGAAATACTTTGAGTTAGAACGTTTTCAATTAACAATTGTTCAATATATTTCTTTAAATGTCAGATGCTTTTAATTCAAAATGATTAATAATTAATCATTTTTGCAAAAATTTTAAAATCTTACTAGTTAAACATTTGTTTAATAATGGATTTTCAAATTGCATCTATTTTTTTAATTTTAGGAAATAAGAATCCAGAGAAGTGAACGCATTTCCTGGTAGTGATTAAATATTCCACGATCGTAATTGCCAAATTTTTTTTTTGCACTTCAGGGTGATTAATTTTCAACCGTTTATCATTTTGATCCTTTATTAGTTTTAACTGAATTTATTTGATTAATTATTGTCTGCTTGAACCGTTTCTGTCATTTGTTGCACAATTAATTGGTTAGAGCGCACAGTACTAGTTTTTTTTATTTTTATTTCATGTAAGCTATAAATATTGTTTAAACTGAATATTGTTTAATTTTCAGGGCCGAGCAAAAACATCAAAGCGGGTCCAGAAAGTGGCAAGAGCAAGAGAACCAAATGACAATATGACGACTTGGAATATTTCAATCTAATTATGAATCTAATTATCTAATTATCCGTTGTACTATACACGGGTTTTACTGCGATTTTCCTTGTGTGCTACAAAAATGAAATATTGACTATTGTAGGTGAATACTAGTGCAGATTTTTGCAAGACGGGCGCAGCCACATTTTTGTCAAATCTATTATTATTATTATAACCAAACTATGTAGCATGAAATAAAAAGTTATTACTAACATCATTCCACTATCTTATAATTTTATATTCAAGAGTAATGCCACTGTTGAGTCTAAAAATAATGCAATCTACCTGCAAATGTATCAGGATTAGGGTTCCTAATTCAGAAAAATAAATAAATAATTTCTTTATATCTAGATGCACTAAAGCCTAATTAGTTCATTTTTTCTACAAGACTGCTATAAGAATCTCCACTCCACAGAATTACCAACCCCGCTAATTTGTGATTTAATAATGCACTCAACAAATATGAGAATATGCTTTCTTTTATGCAAAACAAATATTTTACAATATGAGTAGAAACTTACACCTATTTTAAGAATTTAATACAAAAATTTGTAGCTAGAACGAGAAATTTAGTTAAAAAACATAAATATCGATTGCGAACCCTCTAGGAATAAGAATCAATTTAAGGTACAGTGCAACTTAAAATTCAGAAAAAACATTTTCTGGACAAACGTAATCTGGATGTACCTAGCTATTTAATTAAATCTGCAAATTAAAATTAAACCATAGAAACCGAAAAGAGAGGGTTGCCGAAAACAATGGTTTTTTATAGCTTTCAAATATATGCGAGGAGTTAATAATTCGTATTTTGGGTGAACAATAGATTGCGAGATTGCAAAATTTCATGGTTTTGCAAAATATTACATATATGTGACTGAAACATGTTGCATATTGCAAAAGAACGATTTGTTTTACGCCACCACTCATAGTCTCATATGAAAGTACACAAAAATAGCCATTCTACAAAAATAAACTTTACGCAGCAAAAATATGTAAATCATTTTGATATATCTTTAAAATCACTTAGAAAATTTAATTGAAATCCGTAAAAACTTTTTGGAATCTCTAAATCCCTGTGTGCACACCAGGGTACCGGGGTGCCCCCCCCCCCCCCACGGTACATTTTTGCATGTAAGTGAAGTAAAAATTACAATTTCGCGGGGGGTCTCCGAATCTTCATTATTTAGCTCAATTCTGAGCAAATGGTGCATTTAGAATTTATTAATGGATTTGTTTTGCCAAAATAATCGACTTCAAAGTATCTGTACTTCGCGGACACACTTAGGGTACCCGGGTACTCATCATATAAAAATTCAACTTTGAGTATTTAATTTCTTATCAAGTTATTTGAATCCCCGGAATTTCGAGTTTCCGAAAATCAGATGTATTATGATGGTTTAATAAGTGAAGGCTTTAATGGAATGAGGTTGGATCAACAAAAATATGTTTTTCTCTAATCTTTTTTAAACTGTACGAATGTAAGTATAAATATTCATATACTATTTAGATGACATACTTTGTTCTATAACGTTTATACTACTGTCTACTACATAGAATAGAAAATATTTGGGCTTAAATTTTTTGTCATTACGAAAACAGTTTTAAATAACGTCCAGATTATTGAAATATCCGTAAGACTAGAAATATGAAAATTATCGCCTATTTTTCAGAATCTTCTTGCAAAATTGGATAAATTTATAATTCTTTGGATTATTTGTTGCAGAATTTTATTATAATTATTCTCACTGTTATTACAACATTACAATTTTTCAAATATTACATTGAGGATTTGACTGATTTTGATATCTGATATACAATATACATCTCCCATAAAATCTCGTGAAATGCTTTCAAATCTTTTAAGACATACCCAAAAGGTTTGAAATCCGTTTAAATTCTTCGAGAAAACCCTAAAATCTGTTTTTGATATTGTCTCAAAATTCCTGAAAAATTCGTCAATCTTTTTACATCCCTTAAAATCCATGAAAATCCCTAAAAGTTTCTTGAAATTTCATTTCTCTTCATATATCTCTAAAGTTCTCTAGAAATACGTTGGAATCCCTTGAAATCTTCTAAATATCACTGATATCCTCGATATCTTTTTAAAATCCGTTGAAATTTTCTGAAATTCTACGAAATTTTTTGAAAACCTTTCGGAAATTTTCAATCTAGTTATATTCCTTGAAATTTTCTCAAATATACCCTTAACACTTTAAAATCCTTTGAAATACCTTAAAATTTATAACATCAATTAAATCTGGTAAAATCCCTATGGTAATCCCACAAAAATCGAATTAAATCCCGTACAAAATCTTGAAATCTATATCTTTCAAAATTTCTTCAAAAATAATTAAATCTTCGAAACCCACTGAAATTTCATATGAAATCGGGCAGTCTGACCCTGGTGATGTCACGAAATTGTTTGGGTCTGAAATATATTGTTTTCCAAGGTAAAATATGAGACACGTATTTTTTGTTTTAGATCCAAAAATTTTTTTCACGAACTTAGGGCTACATGAATATTCAGGTGAATTACGTAAAAATTAACGAAATTTTTCTTTAAAATATTGTATCTTGGGAACCAATTGACATAATTTAATTTTCTTTGCAGTCGCTTGTAGGGAGAACTAAACTCTTTAAAAATCCACAAAGAAAATTGAAAAATATTGAAAATCACCAAAATGGCGTACATTTTCCGAAAAAAAACTCAATTTTCTCAAAAAGGCCACCTTTGATTTTTTTTAGATTTATTGTAATATGATGAAGATATCCTGTAAGTTTCGTCCTCGCTAAACTATTCCTTCTTATAGAAAAACTTATTTTTTGTAAATTAACTTCTTTTTCATATGATGTATAACTATGAAGTTAATTAAAAATGTTGCCGATATAAAAACAATTGAAATGCACTACCAGAAAAAAACGAAAGTCCGGAAAGATAGAATATTTTCTTTAGTGTCAATTCATCTTTGGCAATATCTGGAGTCAAAAAAATCTTGCTGAATAAATACAGTTTCAGATATAGTTTTTTCAGTTGTATTTCATTCGTTAAGATAAAATTACCAATGCTTTAAAATCAATTTATTCAAGTAAGCGAAAAAAATGTCCTGACTTCGAAACTGTTCACAGGAAAGTGATATACAGCAATTCTAGTGACCCGTTTGTACAGCTTCATGAGTTGGCTGTTTGATTAGGACAGTTTTTGCCAGAAAGAAGAATAATTTCAAGCGACAGTGTTTGTAAAAATTGTTACCGCCGAATTATTGGTAAGTTTCGCGTGTCTTAAAATCAGGCAATTTCTGATCTCGAAGAACCAATGTTGGATCATGTAAATTTATGTGAAAATGAACCTTTAGAGTATGAAGAAGAAGAATTTCAACCAATTTTTCAGATTAAGGAAATAAATAATCCATCCAGTATCAAAGAAAGGTCCCGAGAAAACTATGCTTGCAAAAAAAGAAAACAGTTGATAGATGCATTTACGGAATCGACGACCAGTAAGCTTTCAAAAGTGCTCTCCTTGCGACGAATGGGTATCTAATTTTCAAAAAGCATTAAAAAACTATACAAATGCACAAGAAAAGATCCATCTGCTGAAGCTGGTGCCAAGAGAATATTCGAAGCAAGATTTACTTTCAACGTGTCCTGAAATTACCAAATATATGATAGATCAATCCAGGAAATTTTCGATTGAAAAATCCTGACCATACAATGGATATCCTGTAAGTGATGAAGAAGTGCAATTAGCATTAGAATATTACTTGAGTGATCACTTAGATTGTACCAGACAAAGCCCAAATAAGAACGTCGTAATTTCAGTTAAGGAAAATGACGAAAGAATAAAAAAAGTAAAAAGATATTTAACGCGAAGTATTAGTGATATATTTCACCTGTTTCGAGAAAAAAATCCGAACGTAAGAAATGGAAAGACAAAATTTTACTCTCTGCGACCAAAATGGGTTCAAATTGACCCTTCAAAAGATGAATGTTTTTGCATTTATTGCACCAATTTTGAGCTTTTACTTATTGGATTAAAAAACCAGAGAAGGGATGGAGCGAATATCAAAGATATTCGGAATTAAATTTTGCCTAAAGTGATGTGTTGTCTTGTAACCGAACATTGTCAGCTTGGAGATTGAACAAAATGTCCAGGAGCTAGAGTCATTACGCTTCAATCTGTAGGATTGTTAGAGGAAACTGGTTCAGATGATATTGTTTTCGCGATCTGGAACAAAGGAGATTTAGAAAAGAGAACAACTTCGATTGAGAGTTTTGTCCAAGAGTTAGCAACCTGGACAGAAAAAATATTCAAAGAGAAGAAATCAAAGAGGAGAAAGATCGCGCTAAAAGTAATTCAAATCACACTGAACAACAAAATTTTGGGCCCGGGATGTCTCATTGAAGTGAATATGATTTTTATATGTATTTTGAGCCGCAGAATACGAAAATGACCTCAGTTTTTGCCCTACACATCAGGATTTCCCAAGAAGTTATTGATAACGTTTTTCACTGATTTCCAAGTCTTTAAGTGTATGTCTGAAAGCTTTTTTTTCAAAATTCGCATCAAGCATAAGCTTTCGAATGTCAAGTCCAACAAATACGCCCTCTTTCAATTTTGCATCACTAATATGTGAAAATTTTTCTTTCAAAAATGAGTATGCCCCAGGAGATTGCTTGATCAGTTCCTTGACAAACTTTTAACCAAACCTAATTTGATGTGCAATGGCGGTAAGGAAACATTTTGAGAATCAACAAGGGGTTGTGCAATAACATTTTTTTGTCCGGGTATCATTTCTATCCGCGGTGGCCATATTTTTTGTGTACAGTATGCTGTTTTATTTCGGCTATCCCATTGACATAGAAAGCACATAATATATACTTAGTGTAGCCTAACTGTAGACCCAGAAGAATACTTATTATTTTGAAGTCCCCACATTTATTCCATTTTTGTTTTTCATAATCAATTTTTTCTAATAAAATTTTCACATTGTCATCGCATTCTTTAGTTTAAGTACTATAAAAGACTGGTATGGATGGCTTTTCGTTACCATTATTTAAAAGTACAGCTTTCAAGCTTGTCTTATTAGAGTCAATAAAAAGACGCCATTCATCAATCACAAATTCAAGCTGAAGTTCGCAAAATAGCTCTTCGATATCGTTGCAAAACAAAGAGCAACTTTCTTCTGAAAAATAATCTCTGAATTTTTCTTCTCGACTTCCAAAAGTGATTTTAACGTTCGATTCAAGTAGATTTTTTTCCTTCAGGAGAGAAGCTGATATTTCTGCTTTAGATTTAGAAAGAGTTAAATCACGGATAGGATCATTTAGTTCTTTTTCATTAAAACGGATCGGCTTGCTCTTTTTTTATTTGTGAATTCGATTCAAAGTCAGAAGATGAGTGCTCTAAACTGAGCGGTTGACTTTCAAAAAACTCTTGTGAATCTGCCGTTGGTACTTGCATTGGTCAAGGAGTTCTTGTATGTACTGGCACTCCAAGTACAGGCCTTGTAACTGATGACACTTGTGGATAGTTTATTCGATCTTTTGTTTTTGATGAAAATCCTTTTAATTTAGTTAGTCAAAAGTAACAGTCACTCACGTGATTTTTTTGTTCTCTCCATATTGTAGGCATAGAATAAGGAAGATTTCGAGAGTCTTGGCTTTATAGTCTAATCGAACAAGTCAAACATATTACATCAGGAACCCAAGGCTTACCCCAATTACTTATTTTGAAACCAAAATAGTTTTCGTATGCACTTTGCAGTGAGGGAGTAAAGTTCCGTCTGTTTTCCTCAAATTCACACTCACTACATTATTATACCATTAAGCCATTTCCCTTTCGGGGTAGGTGTGACTTGCTCGGTTGGAAAATGGTAGTGTGTATATGGGTATATAGGTATAAAGTAGGTAAGTATATAGGTATGAGGTAGATAGATAATAAGTGTTAGATATAAATATTTTAGATTGATCTGGAATTCTCGTGTTATTTATTTAAATGACACGTTTATTCCGCAACACTGCTCCGACCCAGGTTGCTGATCAATCTCTCTAGCGATCACCCCAAGTGAAGAGCCTCACAAAATTGTTATTTATGGTTCTCCACTTGGGCCCATTAGTATCCAAGGTCTTTGTTTCAGGCGTCATTCATTCTACTGTCACTCTGTTTACAAACTATTTGTCGCCACACTTTTCTGTCCTGGCATACTACTCTAGCTTCCTTCACGTCCATGCATTTTTTAATGCAAGCTCTTGTGTTTCTATGGCTTCTTATGTCTCTACGGATTAATGTCTCATTTACAGATTCTAACCATTCTTTCGGCGGTCTACCTCTGGGCATTCTGCCATTTACTTTACCTTTATACACTTATTTGGTCAGTCGTTCATCTTTCATTCTTTCAAGATGTCCGAACCATCTTAACTGATTTCTTTCCCATATGTCAACTAGTGTTACTCCTGTACCACATTCTTTGAGGATTGTCTCGTTTCGGACTTTGTCCATCAGTGTTTTCCCGCATATTATCGAAGAGGGCAGTTCTTAGACACTTATCCATGAATATGATAAATAGCCACGAGGACATAACGCATCCTTGTTTTACGCCTTGCATAATATCGAACCAGTCACTCAGTTTCCCATTTACCCTTACAGTCTCTTTACTAACTGTATATATTGTTTTTATTGCTTGTAGGAGTCCTCCATTGACTCCGTACTCTTTAAGGACTTCCCAAAGTTTATTTCTATTTACTTTGTCAAATGCTTTTTCTAGGTCAATAAATGCACAGAAAACTTTCTTTCCTACTCTCAAGCTTTTTTCTGTGATCTGTCTTAGGCTAAATATCTGATCTGTACATGATCTTCCTGGCATAAGTTCACTTTGGACTTCCCATATCTTTTCTTGTGTGATTTCCATTACCCTACAAATAAGTATTTTTGAGTATATTTTACTTACGGTACTTAGTAGGCTGCTACCTCTGTAATTACTGCAGTTGCTTTTATCTCCCTTTCTTTTGTATATTGGTACGATAATCGCTTTTTTCCAATCGTCTGGGACTTTCCCCGTCTCGATACATATATTTATCAATTCGCACAACCTGTGAGGTATGTACTCGCCACCGTATTTAAGCATTTCAGCGCTAATACTATCCATACCAGCAGCCTTACCGTTTTTCAAGTTCTTAATTATGTCTCTGACCTCAGTGACACAGACTTTTTCAATTGGGTTTTCTAATGCATTATGTTCTATGTCGCAGTTTTGTTGTCCTATATCTTCACCTCCTAATATTTTTTTAAAAGAGTCTTTTAAAGCGTCTACTATCTCGTCTGTACCATATAGCATTTCACCTTTGCTGTTTCTCATGCTGGCAAACTCTGTACTTTTACTTTCCTTCAAGTGTTTATATAATAGTTTAATAATTCCTTCAAAGTGGTTTTGTATTTTGTTCTCTTCTTCTGTTCTGATTTTTTCTTTACTCTCCTTGACTAGTCGTTTAACTTTCCTCTTTTTGTCTTTGTAATCATTTTCGTGTCTATTTCTTTCCTCATCGCTAAGACCAGTCATGTTTAATGTTCTCTCGTGCGCTTTTTTTTCTTGCTGGGCTGCTTGAATTTCATGATTCCACCACGCATCACCAAACTTTCTTCCTACCAATGCCGTACCACACACTTCAATTGCAGTTTTAACAATGATATCCCGTAACAAAGTCCACGCGCCCTCTATATCTTTATTGCTTATAAGCGCTTCCCAAGTTTCCCTATCTATGCGTTCGCTTAACTTATTTTGAAACTCTATTCGCACTTCCGGTTTCTGTAAATTTTCAATCTTTATTCGAGTTTGTTTTGGTTTTTTTGTTCTATTTCTTCTCCATCCCCGCCCTAAGTTTATTTTAGAGACTAAAAGGTAATGATCAGTATTGTATTCGGAAGCCCTCACTACATACATAGCAAAATTTACTTACTAAGACTATTCACACATTGACGATTTCGTAACATTTTCAGATTACTTTCTCAATGTGATTCGGAGATAAATCTGTATAGAAAATACCTACGTTAAAAGGCAAAACATCAAATGCAAATGTAAACAATACGCTCACTGACAAATTTGGTATGACAGCTGTTCATGCAGTACGACTGTCCTGCCACCTAGTGTCTCATAGCAGGCGTGCTGCGAGTTCAGACCTGCTCTCGCGGTGGCGGGAAGTACAAAATTGAAAGTATACAACGGTTAGTGACATTCAAGATATTGTTATTAATTGTTTCGATCTGAATAGAAGAATAAGAGTTTGGGCTAAAAATAAAAAACATTGTCCATTTGATCACGTTTTTGTCTTGTAATGCAAACTGTGTATCGTGAAAATTATATTGAAATCAAGTTCAGCTTGGATAAAAATAGAGAATAGTTAGTTTTAGTAGACAAAAAATTAATTTTAATTTAAATGTTACGAAAATCGCGATATGCAAATAATCCCGAAAATGCGTGAAATAGGGATTTTTCGAAAAATCGATATTTTGCGATCTCAAAAAAAACCTGATGTGTAGGGTAAAAACTGAGGTCATTTTCGTATTCTACGGCTCAAGGTCAGATATCGATATTTACTGCTGTTTGCTATCGAGGTGCAGAAACTAAAAGTTTTGCAGTAGTTTCTGATGATAAGAAGCATGATTCTGCACACGCTTTATTGGCAATGGACCGTATTGTGCAAATTATGGAATCTTTGAATCTTGAGAAAATGGAAGAAATTTCAATAATAACAGATGGAGCTGTATCACACATTAAAAATCGCTATCAGTATCACGCATTGAGTAAATCATTTTGCAAGAAGTGGATTTTTTCAGCAACTGGCCATGGGAAAGAACCCTGTGATGGCGCTGGCGGCTTGGTAATTAAAACACTTTGCAACTAATCATAACTTCAAGAAGTCACATCTGGAATCCATAGATGATGCCGAATCCTTTTTTCGAGAAGTGAAGAAGTATACTAGCGCCATTAATCTAATACTGCTTTCGCCAGAGGAAGTTGCCAGTTTTCGAGAAGAAAAGGAAAAAGAGTCTGAAAAAGTTCCAGGAATTACTGGCATTCAAAAGGTCCATGCGTGAAAAGTAGAAGTTGGACAAAACAACGACAGGAAAGTATACATCGCAAATACCTCCAGACATCCATGGAAAGAAGTAACAGTAAGTAAGGAATAAAATATATCAAAACAGAACAGCAAAAATCATAATTTCATCAATTTTCTAAATTAAATTGTAAAGGATTTGATATTTATGAATTTTAAAACTGTACGTATTCTGTAAATATATAATTTTAGATTCCTTAAGACATAAACAACAACATTTATCATTAACTTCATAGTTATACATCATATTAAAAAAAAGTTAATTTACAAAAAATAAGTTTTTCTATAAGAGGGAATAGTTTAGCGAGGACGAAACTCACAGGATATCTTCATCATATTAGGGGCCGTACTTAAATTACGTAACGGATTATAGGCCCTCTCTGAGACCCCCCTTCCCTCCTGTAACAAAGTGTAACCAAATATTTCAACCCCCCCCCCCCCACTCTTTCTGTACGTAATTTTTAGTTTTCAAAAATGTTTTATTAGTTATTGCTAGTAGAATTAGGCAGGGTGTCCGAGAACTTCATTTTCAAAATTTCCTTATTTTTCCTTGTCTAATTTTTCATTTTCCTTGATCATTAATATTCAAATACCAGCATTTTAATCTTGAAATACATTTAACATAAAATCTTTTATAAACGGAATAAAATAGTATTTCAGATACAAATTTGAAATTTTCAAATTTATTAATTTATTTTGAACAAAAAATGCCTTTTCTACTATAAAAGATGGCTTTTTAACAAAAAACTTGAATTCAACCTAAAAGTATAAATTCCCAACAAAAAGTGGCACAGCTTATATTTCAATCAAACAACATGACATTTATACAAAAAAAGTTTTTTAAAACCAAAAAAAAAACGAATTTTCAACAAATAAAAATTTTTCACTAAAGAAAGAAAATTTTACCTGAATTGTTGAACCTTCAAGCCAAAAGACAAATTTTCTCTACAAAAATTCAGTTTACAAACAAAAAATATGACTTCAGCAAAAAATTATTTTTCCACGAAACTGATGCATTTTTACCCAACAAAAATGAAATTTTAAACCAAGAAAATTTTTTTTTCTACCAAAAAAGGAGAATTTTTAACTAAGAAATATCAATCTTAAAAAATGGAAGTTACATTTCCAGTTAAAAAATTAATTTTGAACAAAAAAAAAAGACTTTTCCACTAAACAGTTAAATTTTTAACCAAAGACTTCAATCAAAAAATTAAATTTTTAACAATGTAGTTTAACTTTTACCCAAGTAGTTGAATTTTCAATTTAAAAAGATTAATTTTCAACATAATAGTTAAACTTTCAACCAAAGAGATGAATTTTCAACTACAAATACAACTCTTCAAAAAAAAAATGATTTCCTAACACAGTGATTCAACCAAATTTTTCAAATAAAATAGTTGAATACTCAAGCAAAAAAGAATAATTTTTAACCAAAAAGTTGCATTTTCACGAAAAAAGAAAGGAATTTCTACCAAAGCGGATGAATTTATGAATCAAAAAGATAAATTTAAAACCCAAGAAATAAGTTTCTACACAAAAAATTGAATTTTCAATCCAAAAAGACGAATTTTTACCCAAAAAGGATTACTTTTTAACAAAATTGTTGAATTCTCTACACAATAGTTGCATTTTTATCCAAAAAAGATGAAATTTCTCTTAAAACAGATGAATTTTTATTTAAAAAGAAAACAATTTTTTTTAAATAATTGAATTTTCATCCAGAAGAGATTCCAGTTGACTTTTCAAGATTAAAATATGAATTTTCTAACAAAAAATAATTTTCTACGAACAAAATTGAACTTTTTCAACCAAAAGGGACGAATTTTTAACGAAATAGTTGAATTTTCTACCAAATAGTTGAATTTTTATCCACGGAAGATGAAATTTGTACTAAAACAGATGAATTTTTAATAAAACAAGGACAAATTTTTTTTAAAGTTGAACTTTCATCCAGAAAAGCTTTCAGTTCATTTTTTAACACCAAAATATGAATTTTAAACAAAAAGTACATTTTCAACAAAAAAGTAGAATTTTCAACCAGAAGTATGACTTTTTAACGAAATAGTTTTATTTTCAACCAAACAGTTGCATTTTTATTCAAGAAAGATGAAATTTCTCTTGAAACAGATGAATTTTCAATTTAAAAGAAAAACAAATTTTTAAAAAATAGTTGAATTTTCATCCAGAAAAGATTTCAGTTCTCTTTTCACCACCCAAATATTAAATTTAACCAAAAAGTAAATTTTCTACAAAATAGTTACATTTTCAACAAAACAGCAGAATTTTCAAACCAAAAGTAAGACTTTTCAACAAAATTGTTGAATTTTAAACCAAACAGTTGCATTTTTATCCACGAAAGATGCAATTTCCGCTAAAGCAGGTGAATTTTGAAATCAGAAAGACAAATTTTCAAAAAGAGTTGAATTTCCAACCGAACAGCTGTATTTTTATTCAAGAAAGATGAAATATTTCTTTTAAAACAGATGAAATAAAAAAAAAAACATCACAACAATTGTTAAATTCATCCGAAAAATATTTCAGTTGACTTATCAGCAACAAAATATGAATTTTAAAGGAAAGGTTTAATATTATGCGAAAAGAGTTGACTTTGTAACCCAAAAAGACGAATTTTTAACAAAACAGTTGAATTTACAAAAAAAAAATGATGCCTTTTTAAGAAAATTGTTAAATTTTCAACCAAATAATGAAATTTATAACTAAAAAGATAATCTTCAGGAGAAAATTTTTGCGAATTTGCGAAAATTACGTACATGAGTGAAGGACCCCCTTCCCTTTACAACAAATCTAAAAAAAAATCAAAAGACAATCGAAGATGGCCTCTTTGAGAAAAATGACTTTTTATTTTTTTCGAAAAATGTACGCCTTTTTGGTAATTTTCAACTTTTTTCAATTTTCTTTGTGGATTTAAAATTTTTTTCCCAAGATACAATATTTTCAAGAAAAATTTCGTTAATTTTTATATAATTCACCTGAATATTCATGTAGCCCAAAGTTCGTGAAAAAAATTTTTTGATCAAAAACAAAAAATACGCGTCTCATATTTTACCTTGGAAAACAATATATTGTGACATTAAGAATTACAATGCAACACATCGGAGAGCCATACGTAGGTGTAAGAAGGGTCAACGTCAGTAACAATTCTATAGTACTATTTTTGTAACAGTTTTTCTTCCTCAATTATATGTTTGTGATAATTCAAATTTGTGGTATTGCTGTTTGAGATGAATTTAGAAAATTTGTTATTTATTTATAAATTCAACAATGTTATTATAAGAAGTACTAAAATAATCTAAATCGGTAACTAAATTCATACAAGTTTCACCTTCTTTAAAAAAAAACCATCTTATGGTTTTTATTAAAAAAGAAAAAGATGTTGTATTTATTTGGTTCTATCCTAAATTTATAAATTATATATTTTCCCAGACGTAAAAAAAGAAAATTGTATTCTTCTTATAAATTGAATTGTTCAAACAATTTATTATTGTTTTTAGCAATCTTCTCTTAGAATACTATTAGAAAGTCGTGGCTTTTCCGAAGTTTTCCACTGATTTTCAACTTTTCAGTTGAAGCGAGGCCATAACTAATTAAATTTATCGGAAATAATTGTTTAAACAATTTATTATTCATAATAATATTCTCTTAGAATAATGCTAGAAAGTTGTAGTTTTTTCTAAAATTTTCCACTTTTTGTCCACTTTTCAATTAGAGTGAGGTAATAATTATTGCAATTAAACAAACCTAATTGGTTTCACAAATTCTCATTGTTTATTACTATTTTCTCCTACAGTAATGCTAGATATTTGCGGCTATTTCTGAAATTTTCAACTTTTTGTCAACTTTTCACTCACAGTGAGATGATAATTACTTAAAATTAACAAGCATAATTATGTGAACAATTTATTATTATTTGAAATAATATTATCTGTGAATAATGCTAGAAAGTTGCGGTTTTTTTCTGAAATATTCAAATTTTTGTCCTCTTTCCACCTAAAGCGAGGTAAAAATGAATGAAAATTAATGAACTTAATTCTTTAAACAAATTATTATTTTTTATAACTATCTTCTCCTACAGTCATACTAGTTTTTTACCGAAATTTTCCATTTTTTGTCAAATTTTTACTTAGTGAGGTAATAGTTAATGCAAGTTAACAATCTTTCTTTTTTGTAAATATATTTTTCTGAAATGATACAGATATTTTTATAATAATATTCTTTAATCTAATCATATTATATTTTAAATGGATCATATTATAAATGTAAATTTTCCTTAAAGTAGTTACTGAGAGCATTGTTGTTGAAATTATTATTTATGTTTATTATTTATTTCTCATTAGCTCAGCAATTTTTAAATCTTCCTGTGTGGAAACTGAGAAGCTTAGCCTCTTTTAATTAGTTTTAACCAAAAAAGATTTTAATTTTGAATAAAAAACAGTTAAATTCCACACAAAAAACTCATCTCAACAAAATAGTTAAATTATCAACCAAAGAAGATTAATTTTCAACCAAACAGTTGCATTTTTATCTAAAAAAGATAACATTTCTACTAAAACAAATAAATTTTCTACTAAAACAGAGGAAATTGTTAAACCAAAAAGACGAATTTTCAAGCAAATAACTGAATTTTCAACCTAGAAAGATTTCAGTTAAATTTTGAACGCCAAAATATGAATTTTCAACAAAATTTTAATTTTTCACCAAAATAGTTGAATTTTTAACCAAAACGGATGACTTTTTAACAAAATGATGAAATTTTCAACCAAAGAGGTGGATTTTGCAACCAAGAAGGTTAATTTTTAACCAAACGGTTGCATTTTTAACCAAAAAAGAGGAAATTTGAAACCAAGAAGTTTAATTTCCTACCAAAAATACGAATTTTCAATTGAAAAAGACCAATTTTTAACCAAAATAGGGAAAGTTACATTTTCAGCTAAAAAGATTCATAAAAAAAAACTAATTTTCAACAAATAAAGATTTTTCAGTCAAGAAAGAAAAAAAAGAAAAAAGTTTCTGTAAAACAGTTAAATTTTCAAACCACAAATATGAATTTTCAAGCAAACAGTGGCTTTTTTAATCAAAAGAGAGGAAATTTCTAACCAATAAGATTAATTTTTTACCAAAAAAGATGAACTTCAAACAAAAATAAAAAAGTTACATTTTGAATTGAAAAAATTAATTTTAAACGAACAAAAAAAGGAATTTTCAAGGAAATAGTTAAAGCTGTAATTCGAGAGATGAACTTTATACCAGAAAAAAATAATTTTTAACATAGTAGTTTAAATTTTACCTACACCGTTCAATTTTGAATTTAAAAAAATTAATTTTCAACCGAAAAGAAATTAATTTTCAACCAAAGTGATAAATTTTAGAATAAAATGATGAATCCTTAACAAAAAAATGATTTTTTGACAAAGTGATTACACTTTCATTCAAGTAGTGCAATTTTCAACAAAAAAAAAGAATTTTCAATAAATAACGTAATAGTAGATATTGCAGCAAAAAAAAACTTATTTTAAATTTAAATAAAAAACAGTTGAATTCAAAGAAAAAAGACGAATTTTCTACAAAAATAATTGAATCTTCAACCTAAAAAGAGGGATTCTCAACAAAACAGTTAAATGATCAACCAAATAGGATGGCTTTTCAACAAAATTGTTGAATTTTCAACCAAATAATAACATTTATAACTAAAAATATAATCATTTTGAAAATTCGCAAATTTTTTCCTGACAAATTTTTCATTTTCTCTTTTATAAACGGAATAAGACAATTTGAAATTAAAATTAAAAATTTCAAATTTATTATCCTTCACAGTTATTTAAAGTACCTCTTATAAAAATGTCCTGACTTTTACGAGATTTTTTTTTTTTTTTGAAATCCCTGACTTTTCCCTGACCACAATAAAATTCCGTGACTTTTTCTTTGATTTCCCTGACCTACGACCACCCTGTTAAATAAAACTTTATTATGGTTTTTTTTATCAAATGTTGTCGACAGGATAATAAAATTCATTATATATTCATTCATATACATAAATATTTGATTAGTTTTGTAAGGTTGTATTTATCGTAAGATACAAAAGTATTAACATTAAATTTCTTGCATTTTAATTTAATATTTTAAAATAAATTAATAGCTCATTGTTTTGAGAACAGAAATGATTTTACTTTTTTAAATGAACTGTATTTTTTTCCTAAAACTATTTTGAATACCTATACTTACAATAATTTATACTTTAAATCAATATTTTTTAATATAATATTTCAAGAAAATGTTTTTAATCTTGTGGTCTAATTAGTCATTCACAATCCAGTATTTAAATTTAATCGTCAAAAATCAAATTGTTTTTAGCGCTACCTTCGACGAACTTCGGAATAAAAAAACTAAGATTATGAACATAGATTTCAGTTAGACAAAATCTCTCTTCACACAAAGTTTTTTGAACCAGTGATTCATATAATAATAATTACTATTTGAAGACTTTTTTTTTATGACATCCTAATAATTTCCTAATATAGTTTCCTAACAAGGAATTAAAGACAATTACCAATAACAAAGGGCACTTATCCTATAATAATCTATAAGCTTTAATCTCTGAACTGTAACCGAGCACCCCACTTTAATAAGAATATGGCAATAACGATGATCATGCAATCTGGACAGAATTATGCACAAGTATATTGAAAATGTGCATAAAAGCAGACACGTGTACTTTATCAAGATAAACATTTTTTGCACATTCCACCATACAAAGAGAACTATAAATTACTTTCAAAAGCTGATACCATCTCAGAATGAAATGATTATTCGCATTGCATGAGGACGAATTATAGATTCTGGATGTTAACTTTCTAATACAAAACTCAACCTCCAATGTTTATACCTAACTGTCTTCAATGAGTAGTAGGCTGAGGTTCAAGATTCTGAGAGTGTTCGCATATTGTCACTTCCCACATCCCTGTCGGCGAAACTAGATGCGGCACATATGACAAGGATGCTAGGCTACAACAGGTCTGAGCCATACAAGTTTTTACTTTTTACTTTTACCTGAGGATCGTGCAATAATTGCAAACTCGAGCCCATACAAACGTCAAGCAACTTTCAACAAGACGACTTATAAAAAATGAATAAGTTCCTAGTTATGAGTCAGAAATTCATAAGGATACTTTCATAAAGATAAAATTCAATCTTTATTATCTTATAAATCATGAGGAACCGTACAAATTACGTAACAGCTCAAGGGGGAGGGAGGGTCGAGATATTTTGTTACGTTAGGTGGGGGGGGGGGGGGTTCCTTCATTCATTTACGTAATTTTTGGAAATTCGCAAATGAAAGAAATAACTCACAGTAATTGTACATAGATTTAATAAGAATTTAACTTTACGCATCAAAGAAACCTGGTGAGTGAAAAACGAATCTAGCCAACAACAATTTAAAAAAAAAGTCAGGGGATTTTACTGGCCAAGGAAAAGTCAGGGAATCAACAAAAGAAATCTTGTAAAAGTCAGGGAATTTCTATAACTTCAAATACCTGTCAAAAAGAATGAATTTTAAATTTTTTTATTCTGTTTATAAAAGATTCTAGGTTTAAAATGTTACAAGTTTAATATTCTGGTATTTGAATATTAATTAATACAATATTCTTATTAGTAATTTTTTGCCTTCCCGAGTAAAAATGCTTCGACTTGAGTTCGACTTGGCGATGTCTTGAGTTCGTCTCCAACACATCGATGTCTGGCTGCGTCTCAAAACTGAGACGAGACATAAGACAATGGCTCACTTTTATGGTTTCAGCATGGTGATTTCAAGTTGGCGTAACTTGTCTCAAGACGAACCTTTTCGACTCAGAAATGAGACCTCGAATGAGACGGGGGGGGGCCGGGGGGGCAGAAAAATTTAAGTGCGGCCCCTAATCTGTTGCCAGAAGAAATTATGGACTAAAAAAATGAAAAGTGATTCTTATCTCATTTCTTCACCATGATCTTTTATTGTGAGTTTAATTTTAATTTTTTCTTCACTTAGAAACTCTTGTGACTGTAGTAGATTGATCCCAAACCTCCCCCTCCCCTACATCACATTCCCTCACTTCCGGACCTACCCGTCCCCTACTACCCCCACTTTCTTTACTTCTCCTCCCCTCCACATTCTACAACCCCCTACACACTATCTTCTACATTCTCCTCTATTCCACCATCCCCTACTTCCTCACCCGCCCCTACTTTCGCTTTTCTTACTACTCCACCCTCCCCTTCCCTCACTTTAACACACCACCCTACTTCTCCTACTTCCCCCATTCTCCACTCCCCTCGCTTCCCTACTGCCGCTTCCTCTTCGACACCCCCTACGTCTACTTCCTATTCCACCCCCATCCCTTGCTTCCTCTACTTTCCCCATCCTCCTCCTTACTTCGCCTCTCGGGAAAAAAGTACGACGTGCGGACACCGGACCAAAATTATTAGGGTTTCTGCCTGTGGCTACGAAATCCTAAAAACCAAGAAGTTCCATCTATTACTTCCTCTCCACTACTTCCCCTATTCCACTTTTCCTCTCCTCTTCTACTTCCCGTGCTTCTCCTTATTCCCCTCCATTCAAACATATACTCTCGCTTGCCCTATTCATCTCCCTCCCCTACTTCCTATTCCCTGACTACCCCACCCTTCCTCTACTTACACACTCATCTCCTATTTCTCATACTTCCCATTCCCCACTTCCCCTCATAATCTCCCCCTTCCAAAATTCCTGTCGCCTCCACCTTCCACTAGTTCACTTCATCCTCGACCCCCACTTTCCCCTCTCTTACTTCGCCATTCCACCCCTCCCCTACTTCCCCTACTACCCCTTGAGTCGGAAATTCATAAGGTACTTTCATAAAAATAAAATTCGATATTTTATATCTTATAAATCTTAATCTATTGCCATAAAAAATCATTGGGTAAAAATATGAAAAGTAAAGTACTTGGCTTATCTCCCTTCTTTATCATGGTCTTTTATTACGAGTTAGGGTTTTTTCGCCTGGATTTAGTTTAGCGACATGTACCTACAAGAAAGTATTTCATGGCCTATTTAATATAATATTTTAAATATTTAACTTTCATATTCTACTTTCTAATTCCCATCCTCTACTTCCCATTCCCTAATCCGACCCCTACTTCACTCTCTACTTACCTTCCACTCCACTACTTTCCATACTCCATTTACCCACCCCTAGGCTACTACCCCTGTCCTATTTCTCCTCTCCTACCTCCCCTTCTTCTCTTACTTCCCCTCTGTTCCTTCTTTCCCACGCTTCCCCTTTTCACAACATCCCCTACTTCCCCAACCCGGCTACCCCTTCCCTACCCCTAATTCCCCTTCCATCGCTACCTTACATCTCCACCACTTCTTCTATCTACCCTCCCCTCCCCCTACTACTCCCCCCTTCGTCTCACCCTAACCATACTTCCTCTACTTATCCTACTTCCCTACCCGGGAAAAAAGTACAACTAGTTTCTTTTAACCCAGGTGAAAAAGTTATATATAGTTTATATATAGTGGACAAGAAAATGATGTTTTTTATTTGTTTTATAAATTTTTCTGTATGAAACAAATGGAAAATATCAATGTTTTGTCCACTATATATAAACTATATAATGTATATATATATAACTTTTTCACCTGGGTAACTAGTTACTTTTTTTAGTCATGATAGAGGTAACAAAGTTAATTTTGTAAATGAGTAGCAAATTGGTAACTAGTCACATTTTTTTAGTTTTTTATGATAATCAATCAATTTGATTGCTTTTGCAACAATTTTTTCATTTTTACTATTCAAATTTTGGTGATTAATTTTTAAAAGGTTCTTTATTACGGAAGGAATCATATTGAACTCGAGAAAGAGCAGATTGAACGACGACGTTTTAGAGAAATTATTGAAAAGAATTATTTCAAAAATTATTATTATAAAAAATTCCAAACAAATCAAAAGAATTTGATGAAATTTATAAGAATCCCAGGTGAACTTTAACGAATTCAAAAAATATGAATTAATTAAAATTTGAGTGAATTTAGAGGAATTTAAGAGAAATGAGAAGAATCCGATAAAATACATAAAAATTTAACTTGAGTTTTCAAAAATTCAAGTGAATTAAGTTAAAAATATCACCAATTTTCCACTGATTTCAGTAAAATAGTTTGAAAATAAAAAATAAAATTATTTTCTTTAACTGGAAATTTAATTGTCCAATTTTGTCATTGTAACTTAATCTTGTTCCGTTGAAACTTCGACTATTTGGTTGAAAATTAATGTGTTTTGTTAAAAATGTGTCTTTTTTAGTTAAGAATTCAACTATTTGATGGAAAATTTATTTTTTTCAGTTGGAAATTCAAGTATATGTTTTACAATTTGGTTTTTAATGTAAATTAATGTTTTTTGTTGAAAATTCGTCGTTTTTGGTAAAAAATTAATATTCTTAGTCTTAGTTAAAAACTTTTTTTTCGAAAGTTCAATGATTTAGTTGAAAGTTGAACGGCTTCATTAAATATTTATTTTTTGGTTAGAGATGCATAATTTTATAATTAAAAAATCATCTCTTTGGTATAAAATTTAACTATTTTTTTAAATTTCGAATTTTTGATGCAAAATTAATTTTTTCAAATGAAAATGTAACTATTATATTTTTTGTTTAAAATTTATCTTTTTTAGTTGAAAATTTGTCTTTTTGGGTGAAGATTCAAATATTTTGTTGAAAATTTGTCTTCTATGATTGAATTCAACTGTTTTTTATTTGATTTTGTTTTTTGAATTGAAATAAAACGTAAAATCTTTTTTGATTGAAATATCAGCTATTACATTTTTTATTGACTATTCTTCTCTTTTGGTTGAAAATTAATTTCTTTGTATAAAAATCAACAATTTTGTTAAAAAGTAATTATTTTTTGCTTAAGATTCATCATTTTAGTTGAAAATTCATCTCTTTGATTAAAAATTTATCTATTATCTTGAAAAATCGTTGTTTTTTGGTGAAAAATTTATTTTCTAATTGAAAATGTAAATATTCCAGTTGAAGATTCATCATTTTAGTTAAAACTTCATCTGTTTGGTTGAAAATTTAACTATTTTGTTGAAAATTCGTTCTTTTTGGTTAAAAATTAATTTTTGAACTGAAAAAATTAAACATTCAATTTTTGGTGGAAACTTCATCCTTTTTAGTTGAAAATTCAACTGTTTGCTTAAAAGTTGATCTTTTTTTTAGTTGAAAATTCAACTACTTCGTTGAAAGTTCGTTTATTTTGTTGAAAAATCTTTTTTTAACAACTGTCTGATTAAAGATTCTTATTTTGGTGTTGGAAAGTGAACTAGAATCTTCTTTGGATGTTAATTTAACTATTTTTTCAAAGTTTTTTTATTATTCCGTCTGTTTTAAAAGAAATATTTCATCTATCTTGAATAAAAATGCAACTGTTCGGTTGAACATTCAACTCTTTTTTCAAAATTTGTCTTTCTGATTTCAAAATTCACCTGCTTTAGCAGAAATTACATCTTTCTTGGATAAAAATGCAACTGTTTGGTTTAAAATTCAACAATTTTGTTGAAAAGTCATACTTTTTGGTTGAATATTCTGCTGTTTTGTTAAAAATTTAACTATTTTGTAGAAAATTTACTTTTTGGTTAAATTTAATATTTCGGTGTTGAAAAGAGAACTGACATCTTTTCTGGATGAAAATTCAACTATCTTTTTGAAATTTTTTTTTTTATCAAAAATGAATCTGTTTCAAGAGAAATTTCATCTTTCATGGATAAAAATGCAACTGCTTGGTTGAAAATAAAAATATTTTGTTAAAAAGTCATACTTTTGGTTGAAAATTCTACTCTTTTGTTGAAAATTTAACTATTTAGTAGAAAATTTACTTTTTGTTTAAAATTCATATTTTGGTGTTGAAAAATGAACTGAAAGCTTTTCTGGATAAAAGTTCAACTTTAAAAAAAAATTTGCCCTTTTTTTTATTAAAAATCCATCTGTTTTAGTACAAATTTCATATTTCTTGGATAAAAATTCAACTATTTGGTAGAGAATTCAACTATTTCGTTAAAAATTCATCCCTTTTGGTTGAAAAAATTCGTCTTTTTGGATGAAAAATTCAATTTTGTTCGTAGAAACTTATTTTTTGTTAAAAAATTCATATTTTGATCTTGAAAAGTCACTGGAATCTTTTCTGGATGAAAATACAACTATTTTTTAAAAATTTGTTTTGTTTTTAAATGAAAATTCATCTGTTCTAAGAGAAACTTCATCCTTTTTGGATAAAAATGCAACTATTGGGTAGAGAATTCAACCATTTTTGTTAAAAAGTAATCCTTTTTGGGTAAAAATTCGTCTTTTTGGATTGACAATTAAATTTTTTTCGTAGAAACCTATTTCTTGGTTAAAAATTCATATTTTGATCGTGAAAATTCAACTAAAATCTTTTTTAACAGAAAATTCAACTTTTTTTGTAATTTATCTTTTTGATTTATAAATTCATCCGCTTTGGTAGAAATTTCATTTTTTTTGTCAAAATGCAAATTTTTGGTTAAAAATTCTTCTTCTTTGCTTGAGTATTTAACTATTTTATTTGAAAGATTTGGTTGAATCACTTTGTTAAGAACTCATTTTTTTTTTTTTTTTTGATGAGTTACATTTTTGGTTGAAAATTCATCTCTTTGGTTGAAAGTTTAACTATTTTGTTGAAAATTAATCTTTTTAAATTGAAAATTCAACTTCTTGGGTAAAAGTTAAACTACATTGTTACATTTTTTTAAGATTGATCTTTCTTATGCTAGTTGAAAATTCTCCTTTTTCGGTAAAAAAAAAATTTTCTTGCTTTAAAATTTCATTTTTGTTGCGGAAAAATGCATCAGTTTCGTGGAAAAATAATTTTCTTCTGAAGTCATATTTTTTGTTTGTAAATTCAATTTTTGTAGAGAAAATTCGTCTTTTGGCTTGAAGGTTCAACAATTTAGGTAACATTTTCTTTCTCCAGTGAAAAATCTTTATTTGTTGAAAAATCGTCTTTTTCGTTTTAAAAGACTTTTTTTTCTATAAATTTCACGTTTTTTGATTGAAATATAAACTATGACACTTTTTGTTTGTAATTTTTATTTTTAGGTTTGAAAATTCAACTATTATGTTAAAAATTTAATTATTTTGTTGAAAATTCAAGTATTTTGTTAAAAACCCATCTTTTATAGTAGAAAAGACATTTTTTTGTTTAAGGCCATGTTATGCATGGGTCACGTGACCTAAATTGTCGATAATTTTTTTTGCAACAACTCACGTCCACACCGAATGAGATATCGAGTTTAAATTTTGGGGAAAGCCTCAGGAAACAATAATCTACGTTTTTATACAACATTTGGCTCGAAATTCAGAAAAAAATTATTTTGAAGAAAATAAAACCGGAGCAATATTGGCATTTTTTGTGCAACAACTCATGTTCACACAAAATGAGTTGTCGAGTTGAAACTTTGGGGAAAGCATCAGGAAACAGTAATCTGCGTTTGTATACAACATTTGGCTCGAAATATTGAAGAAAAAAATGTAATGAATAAAGAAATTCACAACAGCGGATATTCTTCCTTACCGACCGAGAAGAAACTTCTGCATTATGCCGGTCGATATTTGTTATTCCAATAATAACTTTTTTTTTCTTCCCCAACTCTATGCTTTACAACACACTGTCCTTTTATATTTATTAATATTTTCCCAAATTTTTTCCGCTTTATTTTAACTTTTATTTTTAAATATGGGACAAAAAATATCGATCTCAGGACTGGCTGGGTCACGTGACTAATGCATAGCATGGCCTTAAAGTAAATTAATCAATTTTAAAATTTTAAATTTGTATCTGAAATACTATTTTATTCCGTTTATAAAAGATTCTATGTTACAAGTATTCCAAGATTAAAATGCTGGTATTTGAATTTTAATGATCAAGGAAAATGAAAAATTAGACTAGGAAAAATAAGGGAATTTTGAAAATGAAGTTCTCGGACACCCTGCCTAATTCTACTCGCAATAACTAGTAAAACATTTTTGGAAACTAAAAATTACGTACAGAAAGAGTGGGAGGGGGGTAGAAATATTTTGTTACACTTTGTTAGAGGAAGACCTATAATCCGTTACGTAATTTAAGTACGGCCCCTTACCGGAAAATGATTATAAATTGAAATTTCCAGTTTCTTTTTCCCATAAAAATTTATGTTTCCTCGAGAAGATTATGTCATCTAAAATCAACGATAAATCAGTTCCTTCGCTTTGGCATGAAGTATAGAAAGGTTTCACACGTAACCTTTTAAGAGGCTGTAATCCCGTGAGTAACTAATTGCAAGCCATGCAGAAGAGTGAAAACCTTCTCGAGTTTCTGTTTACAAATCGCATGTGTGGAACGTGCTTCATTACAAGAAACAGTCATTACTTCTTAATATTTACCAGAAACAAAACGTGGTTAAGAAATTTGCATTAATTGCATGTTCTTCTATTTCTTACAATTGCAAAATGTGCAGCAAATATTTTTTGAATACTTCACATTTTTTATTAACATAAATTAAGCAATATCTTTTTAAAAATTCCAAATACAAATTTCGAAAAATTATTCATTTGTTAAAAGTTTTTCAACACTTGAATACGAGTTTAAATTAGACTTAAGGCATTTCTAGAAATCTTTTGAAATGTTTGGAAACATTTTTAAATTTTCTCAAAAAGTTAATTTTTTAAGGCCATGTGATGAGTGGGTCACGTGACCAGATTCCTACCTTACCGGCACTTTCGAAATACCTATATTGCCGACCTCACTTTATCAGTTCAGTGAATATTTTTTTTGAACCTGAGAACTTTAAAAAAAAATAAAATATCGAGCTGAAACTTTAGAAAATGTATTAGAATACAATAAAGTACGTTAAAGTATTTCATTTGTGTAGGAACTTCACTAAAAATTATTTCCGAACAAATTAAAACTGGGAGCCTAT
>CAKNYM010045841.1:0-40638 GCA_932195095.1 Andricus curvator | reverse complement strand
TGTGAAACACTCTTAAGAAAACTTTCTAACATTTACCAACGTTTATAAATGCGATTGTCAGCGATTTTTCACGGTTTTTTCATGGGTTTTCGCCATTTAGTCAAAATTTGAATGTGTACGAGCAAAACAGATAACGGATTCGGATTCAGCGCGTCAAAATACATTGAAAGCACGTGTGAAAAACTTAGAAGAAAACTTTCTACCATTTGCCAACGTCTATAAATGCGATTTTGAGTGATTTTTCGCGGTTTTTCATGGTTTTTCGCCATTTACTAAAAATTTGGAGGTGTATGAGCAAAACTGACAACGGATTCGGATTTAGCGCGTCAAAATACACTGAAATAACGTGTGAAACACTGATAAGAAAACTTTCTAACATTTACCAACGTCTCTAAATGTGATTTTCAGCGATTTTTCACGGTTTTTTATGGTTTTTTGCGATTTACTCAAAATTTGGTGGTTTGCGAGCAAAACAGACAGCGAATTCGGATTCAGCGCATCAAAATACACTGAAATCACGTGTGAAACACTCATAAGAAAACTTTCTAACATTTACCAACGTCTATAAATGCGATTTTCAGCGATTTTTCACGAGTTTTCATCGTTTTTCGCCATTTACTCAAAATGTGGGGGTGTGTGAGCAAAACGGACAGCAAGTTCGGATTCAACGCGTTAAAATACACTGAAATCATATGTGAAACACTCACGAGAAAGCTTTCTAACACTTACCAACGTCTATAAATGCGATTTTCAGCGATTTTTCACGGTTTTTCAAGGTTTTTCGCGATTTACTCAAAATTTGAAGTTGTACGAGCAAAACAGACAACGGTTTCGGATTTAGCGCGTCAAAGTACACTGAAATCATGTGCGAAACTCTCATATGAAAACTTTCTAACATGTACCAACGTCTTTAAATGCGATTTTCAGCGATTTTTCATGGTTTTTCATTGTTTTTCGCTATTTACTAAAAATTTGGATGTGAACGAGCAATACGGACAGCAAATTCGGATTTAGCGCGTCAAAATACACTGAAATCATGTGTGAAGCACTCATAAGAAAACTTTCTAACATTTACCAACGTCTATAAATGCGATTTTCAGCGATTTTTCACGGTTTTTCATGGTTCTTCGCCATTTACCCAAAATTTGGGCGCGCACGAGCAAAACGGACAGCAAATTCAGATTCTACGCGTTAAAGTACACTGAAATCATGTGTGAATCACTCTTAAGAAAACTTTCTAACATTTACCAACGTTTATAAATGCGATTTTCAGCGATTTTTCACGGTTTTTCATGGTTTTTCGCCATTTACTAAAAATTTGGTGGCGTATGAGCAAAACGGACAACGGATTCGGATTCTGCGCATTAAAATACACTGAAATCACGTGTGAAACACTGATAAGAAAACTTTCTGACATTTACCAACGTCTATAAATGCGATTTTCAGCGATTTTTAACGGTTTTTCATGGGTTTTCGCCATTTAGTCAAAATTTGAAGGTGTACGAGCAAAACAGATAACGGATTCGGATTCAGCGCGTCAAAATACACTGAAATCACGTGTGAAACACTGATAAGAAAACTTTCTAACATTTACCAACGTCTATAAATGCGATTTTCAGCGATTTTTCACGGGTTTTAATGGTTTTTCGCCATTTACTCCAAATTTGGAGGTGTACAAGCAAAACGGACAACGGACTCAGATTCATCGCGTCAAAATACACTGAATTCATGTGTGAAACACTCATAAGAAAACTTTCTAACATTTACCAACGTCTATAAATGCGATTTTCAGCGATTTTTCACGGGTTTTCATGGTTTTTCGCCATTTACTCAAAATGTGGAGGTGTACAAGCAAAACGGACAACGGATTCAGATTCATCGCGTCAAAATACACTAAAGTCACGTGCGAAACACTCATAAGAAAACTTTCTAACATTTACCAACATCCATAAATGCGATTTTCAGCAATTTTTCACGGTTTTTCATGGTTGTTCGCCACGTACTCAAAATCTGGGGGTGTGCGAGCAAAGCGGACAGCAAGTTCGGATTCAACGCTTTAAAATACACTGAAATCATATGTGAAACACTCACGAGAAAGCTTTCTAACACTTACCAACGTCTATAAATGCGATTTTCAGCGATTTTTCACGGTTTTTCAAGGTTTTTCGCGATTTACTCAAAATTTGAAGTTGTACGAGCAAAACAGACAACGGTTTCGGATTGAGCGCGTCAAAGTACACTGAAATCATTTGCGAAACTCTCATGAAAACTTTCTAACATTTACCACCGTCTTTAAATGCGATTTTCAGCGATTTTTCACGGTTTTTCATTGTTTTTCGCTATTTACTAAAAATTTGGAGGTGTACGAGCAAAACGGATTCGGAGTCAACGCGTCAAAATACACTGAAATTACGTGTGAAGCACTGATAAGAAAACTTTCTAACATTTACCAACGTCTATAAATGCGATTTTCAGCGATATTTAACGGTTTTTCATATTTTTTCGCCATTTACTAAAAATTTCGGGGTGAACGAGCAAAACGAACAGCAAATTCGGATTTAGCGTGTCAAA
Source organism: Andricus curvator (assembly GCA_932195095.1). Taxonomy (NCBI): domain Eukaryota; kingdom Metazoa; phylum Arthropoda; class Insecta; order Hymenoptera; family Cynipidae; genus Andricus; species Andricus curvator. Next base: position 38,067 of record CAKNYM010045841.1, on the reverse strand, counting down.
ATACACTGAAATCATGTGTGGAGCACTCATAAGAAAACTTTCTAACATTTGCCAACGTCTATAAATGCGATTTTCAGCGATTTTTCACGGTTTTTCATGGTTTTTCGCCATTTACCCAAAATTTGGGCGCGCACGAGCAAAACGGACAGCAAATTCAGATTGAACGCTTTAAAATACACTGAAATGATGTGTGAAACACTCTTAAGAAAACTTTCTAACATTTACCAACGTTTATAAATGCGATTTTCAGCGATTTTTCACGGTTTTTCATGGGTTTTTGCCATTTAGTCAAAATTTGAAGGTGTACGAGCAAAACAGATTTGCTGATTCAAATCGAAGGCTAGACCCGACGATAGATCAAAAGACCAAAAGACGCTTGCAACAACTGAACAAGAAGATTGGATGGCCAAGACAGAATGCGTCCCGTGTTCAATGTGTGATTGACATCTGGTAGACCAAGGAGTTTTCCGACAACCTCCTAAAATCTGAGGAGGAATGTCCATCAATCACTGCCGAAGAGGTGAAAAAAACACTGAGACGCACGAAGAACTTTTCCGCTGCTGGACCAGATTGTATCAAGAACTTCTGTTGGAAGATGTTTACTTCGACACACCAACATTTGGTTCGCATATACACCTCATATTTAAAGTCGGAGACGCCCATTCCGCAGTGGCTGGTGTTATTAGGACGCACTATACTTCTGCCAAAAAAAGGCAACTTGTCCAACCCAGAGAATTACAGGCCAATAACTTGTTTGAACACGCTGTATAAGATCTTTACAGCTGTCCTCAACAACAGGATTGTTCGACGAATTGAGCCTGTATGGCGAGAGATGTACGAACAAAAGTCTTGTGGCTCGAAAAAGGGTGTAGCAGGCTGTCGAGAGAACCTGCTAATTGACAAGTGTGTCTGTAAAGAATCTGCAGCCCATCAGCGCATTCTGTCAATGGCCTGGATTGAATACCGGAAAGCTTTCGATTCAACCTCTCATAGACTTATCATCTGTCTATTGGAAAGCTTGAAGGTGCATCCACACATAGTGAGATGCATAGAGAGATCGATGCCTCTTTGGAAAGCTAGATTTGCTATCTCATCTAGAAATTATCGTGTGACAACGAACAACGTCACCTTCCAGAGGGAGGTCTTTCAGGGCGATACCATGAGCCCTTTGCTTTTTTTGCATCACACTTCTGCCTCTATCTCTCGCACTACGAAATTCTTCTAGATACTTCTGTGGCCACACTAATCATCGCGAGCATAAGGTCACTCATGTATTTTATATGGATAACCTGCAGATATATGCCTCTGGTAAAAAACAAACTTCAAACTGCCATAAATATCGTCAAGAAGTGCACAGGCGAGATTGGGATGGACTTTGAATTGGAAAAGTGTGCCAAAATTCATCCAAAGAAAGGAAAGATTATTGGCGCTCCCAAGAACCCTGAGTTTTTGGATATAAGTTTTATTTGATATCTTAACACTGGAGAGACCTATACATAACTCGGTGTGCCTCAAAGACGCATTCAGGACAAAACATCAGTGCAGGAGTCTCTACGAAGCAGTTACAAACATCTTCTTTGACATATTTGGTCTTCCAATCTATCAGCGTTGAACAAAGTATCTGCGACTAACATGCTTGCCGTCCCGGTTCTACTCTTCTCGTTTGGTGTGGTTCAATGGACGAAGAACGAGCCTACGGCCCTTGATATCAGCACACGTAAGATCATGCATATGCATAAAAGCTTGCATATCAATTCGTTAGTTCCGCGATTATACATTTCACGCTGTCAAGGCGGACGCGGACTTCTGAATCTCCACTGTCTTCATAACAGAATTGTTCTCAATACAGCTTACATCATTGAGAATAAAATAGATCCTCTCCTAAAAATGGTCAAGAACCACGAGATGATTGGCGAAGGAGCGTTCCTTTACAAAGCCCCGGAGCAACCAGCAGAGACCCTTGGCCTGAATTTTAACATCAGAAGTGAGGAAAGTGCATTACTGCAGCTAGATGCTTCACTTCTAAAAACCGAAGTGAAGAAAGCAGAAGTTGAAAAATTTCACCAACATAGCTACTTGACAAGAAAATGCACGGAAAATTTCACAGAAATGTAGACAAACAGTCGTTGTCGAAGGAGCAAACTTTTGCTTTCCTCAGATCATCAGGGCCTAATTCAGGTACTGAGGGTTTTATTTTCGCATGCCAGGCCTGTGTCATTTCCACCTTAGCATACCGTGATCGCAGTTTATATCAAGAAGTTCCCAGCGATAGGTGCAGAGAGTGTCATGCACACGCTGAATACCTAGAACACATACTATCGGGGTTTCCCACCCACGCAGGAACGATGTATATGTACAGACATAATGCGGCCCTAAGAGTGCTTTATTACCATCTTGGTCGCTCTTACGGTGTTGGCCGCGACCCTGTCCACATTCTCGCTTGGGGTACTTATTAGCCCATGCAGTGGCTTAACTTTCGTTTCATAATCGTTTGTGATTGAAACTTCAATTCTATTCCAGCTTTTTCCGACACTGCCTTCATTTTCTTACACCTTAAAACAAGTCCATTTTTCGTCTTTTTATCTTAAGGCATTTTTGTTTATTCAAGGAGATTAACGAAGGGTTAGTTTACAGGCTAGTGACCTATTATCAAAAATCAGGGTTCTCACACACGTCACTTTTTCTAAAATCACCCATATTATTATTATATGCATATGGCGTAGAGACCGGTCCAAAAAGCGCAATTTTGATGGTGTCGTTTCGTCAGAATAGAAATACGGAGAATATCTCCTAATAGAAATGTTTTCCTTTTCTCCCTGATACCTCACAAAGTATTTGTCAAATAGCAATACTTTATTCATTTTTCAGGTATTAGCATTCTCTTCAGTCAGCCGGAAGATAAGGAGCAAAATCTGTTTTCTTTTTTATCACCACTATCTACTGATGTTTGGATGTACATGGCAACCGCTTACTTAGCTGTGTCACTCATGCTGCTTTTCCAAGCCAGGTAAGACCTAATTACAAGAACTCATTTATTCAAAAACATATTGATCGCTTATTAGATTAGAATTGCAGAAACTGCGCACAGCAAACAGTGCATTAGATGTAAACTTTACTGTTAAACACAGTCGATGGCCGTTAGTTTACATCCGACTTCAAATTTCATTTTTCAATTTTAGTTGAAATCATTAAATTTTTAAGAGACCTTTCGAGCTTGATTTTTGCTTATATGTAGGCCTATGTCTAGAACCTTTCACTCTTATGTCCCTTAAAGATATCTAAGTGATGCTCGTAAATTAAAAATAAATTATTGTTTCGAGGTGTGTATTATAGTGTAAGGTATAGTGTAAAACTACTTTTTAGTAGATTCATACTCTAGATCAAAAGTAATTTAAGTTTTAATGTTTGATTTTCAATGAAGTCAGCTTTTCCTGATTCACATTTTCTTGTGCTATTTATGCCCGGAAAATGTTTTCATGCAAGATCACGTTATTAAACACAATATTCATTTCAATTTATTTTACTCAAAATCACGTTTATTCAAGAGAATCTGTATTTTGTTCAACCCCAACAAAGTTATAGGATTGGAAGTTATGTCCCGCGATTTTGAAATTTCGACCGTTATGGTAATATTTAAATAGTTTATTCAGGAAAGAAAACTCGCACAAGTCAAAAGAATATTGAGATTTAAAAATTAAGTAATAATAAAGGGGAGGAACCAGCTTAAACTATTGTGCGCATTTGCTCCTCGAAGGAATAGTATTTTGAAAAAATAAATCGTTTGTGTACAAAATTTAATAACGCATTACCGAGCGCGAAGCGAGAGACCCGACAGACGCGCGCCTTAGGTGCGCTCAAACTTGCGAATCGCACGTTTAGCCCGTAAATATAATGTGTTCGCTTGGCAGGTTGATTTGAAAAAAAAATTAAAAGTGAAGTGTTCCACGCATATGCCCATGTACCGGGTTAAGTTAAGTTGAATGCTGACAAAACTGGAACAGGATATCCAGTTTGTCAGATAAGTAGGAACTTACCATGTAAGTCGTACATGTCTGCTTGTGCACTTCGACCTAGGAAGATGATCGTTTACCTACTGACTACCGGTCCACCATGAGTCAGCTTTCTTCAATCCTAGATCGCCTCTTTGCTTTCTGTAAAAAATCAGCTTAGGCTCGGTCTTCTATGGCACAAGGACGAACCTTTGCACTGAACGAAAAGGATTGAAATGTCAGTTCAGAAGATCCTCGGATTCATTCGGATCCTTGGGGACAAAATTAACGACCAACTACAACGTTATAAGAAAATCATGTATTTATTTGAAGGTACAGAAAACTATACATTTTTTAATAATTCGGTATGTACGAATAAATACTTTCAATTTTTGGAGTTTTGCGAAATTTTCAAAATTTTTAGTTATCTCGAAAGCGGTGATAGACACATTAAATCTGAATTTTTCTAAGAGTTTTTCAAAGGGGGATTTTCATTGACCACCACAAACTAACCTTGTAAAAACATTGACAAATTTTTTTAATCAAATTTTTGAGTTATTTCGAAAACGGCGTGTGATACGTGAAAACTGTGGCATTGTCCTCAAACACCCTAAACTAACACAGTTAGAAGATAAGTTATAAAAGTTATAAGCGACACTGATTTCAGGGTGAATTAAAGGGGGATCTTTTCTCGCCCAGTCCAAGTTAACACAGTAACTATCGGTCCCCAACCCAAAAATTCGGATTTTTTCGGATTAGGGGCCGAATACAAAAGGGTTTAAGGGTGGGTTCAAATTCATTTGGATTTAAGTTGGTGTTGACGTATGGATTGAAGAGGACTGAAAAATCTATTCGGATGAGCTTCAGATTTATTCGGATTGAATAAACGGATTGAAAAGCATTGAAAGTTGAATTTGGATTCATTCGAATTGGAAGTATGGATTGAAATGTTTTGAATGATGGTTTCAGAGTGATCAGAAGTTAAGATATCGCTGGCGCAGGGATTGAGAAGGAGTGAAAAATAGTTTCAGGTAAGCCACGGATTCAATCGGATTGAGCCCGCAGCATGAAGAGGATTCATTCGATTTGAATTTCAAGAGACCCTATGGATTGAAAAAAAATGGGAAGTATTGAGAAGTCTTGCCGGCTGAGTCGTAAATTCATTTCAACAATACAATTTTATGATGTCTTAAAAATAAAGAAAGATCATATTTTGAGAGTTTCAAGAACTTTTATATAAACATTTTTCCTTCGATGTCGCCTTTCTTTGAAGAATTGATACTCACAATTTTTTGTAACTTACTTCAATATTATTTCACCTAAACGTTATTAAAACTCTTAAATTGAGTCCCTTTTTGTATTTTATTACACCATAAACTTGTATTATCATGAAAAAAAAAATCTGAAAGGATTTCATACACGTTTTCGCAGAAATAATTTTATTTCTTTCACTTTTTTCGTATCTTGTATCATTTTGGGAAGAAACGTGAATTTTCGTTTTTTAGAAAAAAAAGTTCTCTCTTCTCTCCGAAGACCGGACACAGGGCAGATTATCATGGAATATACTCTTCACATTAGGACGAATCTATAAAAAATCAAGGGAAAAAAACGTTGAGATTTTTGAGGAAATTTTGCAATGGATTTCGAAAGAAAACGAGATATTTTCATCAGAATAAGGTAGAAACAGATAGATGAATATATCATATTAAAGACTATCATACGTTCAACAAAAGTTTCCAGCATTTCTAGATCATTCACGTTTTTGGTTTTTAAAATTCAAATACTGATATGTTTGTCAAAATTCATTTTTCGGCAAATTGGTAAGAAACTGTTGTTTGATTTTCTTTAAAAGACAAAATATTTGAATGGCAAATGATTATGTGACTTGAGCCTGAACAGCCTATACGATTTGAAATTAATTTGGCCTAGAATTTTTTTTTCTTACACATATTTATGAACTTTATAAAATTTAAAATAAATATCTTATAACACTATGCGAAATAAAAAAAATCTTTAAGTCATGTCTCTTAACATTTATTTTTCATCTAGAGAAGTATTTTCATTGATAAATAAATAATTAATCTCAATACTAAAATGAAATAAGAATTCAGTTACGTAATTTTGTATGCAAAAAGGAATTATTCCTTAAATATCACCAAAAAGAATAAGTAATTTTTTTTTGATTGAAAATAACATTTTCTAAATCTATTTCTCTTAATTTATCTGGTGACTTTATTATATTACAATTTCAATATAGTAGATAATTAAACATTTTCATGTAATTAGTTGAATTCTCGAATAATGTGCTGAATGGTTTATTTGAACAAAATACTTCTGAAATAAATTTAAGAGCACACAAGACACGAGACATCTGAAAATTAGATTGCACTCAAGTTTGAAATTGGTGCCTGATTTCTGCGCTTCGCATGCGATGGGACACTACTCCACGCTAGTGACGGGGAAGATAAAGGTTACAGGAGTTTGCTGCCACGTGGCTGTACTCGTCTTCAAAAGGCTTGATAGTATAGTTTGTTATAAGTTCTACACGAGTGTGTGTTTGCTGTACGAGTCAGAGGTGAATCGAAGGGTAGTTTTAGGCGAGACGGAGACGAGAAGGAAACAGCCCGAAGTTCAGCCGATGGCTGTGCTAAATTTCAGGTTGGCAGCAATGATTTACCCTGAGCACGCCATCTAACCGAAGAAACAGTCAATGTCAAGCAAACACTGTTCATATCCATTCACGCCTTGCAGCTGGGGTTGGTCCAGTATTGATGTTTAATAATCGCGTTTTTTTCATTCAAGTTAGTTAGTGTTTTCCATTGAACTTTTTTGTAAAGAGGATGTAATAAAAAATATTGTTTGTGGCAGGTGCGAAACGCTGATTTCATTCGTTTGTTAGTTTCCCATCATATTCACGAAATCAGCCTTGTTTCGCACTTGACACACAAATAACTATATCGCAACTGTTTTTTACTACCGTTTCAGAATTGGCCACATCATGTATTTTGAACTTAAATCGAGTAGCGAAATTCAAAAGTTTAAGTATGGCCGTGTCCTAACCTCTAATTAAAATCATTTTGAAACTAAATTTTAAAGTATAACGGGTTTTAAAAGTGTAAACGTTAAACTGGAAAAACACGTGGTTATTCTGAATATTTAATGTGAGAGATTCTTACGTGATGTGAGAATTACATATGCATTAATGTGTTACAATGCCATCCATATACTTATATTTTGGGGTCGTATGCGAACTTATTCTTACACTATATACATATTTACTTGTGCTTAATTCGATTTATGTCAGTATTATTACACAAGTTTTGATAATACATCAATCTGATCTAGTACAATTAAATAAATTAATATATTTTAAGCACCCAATGCACTCGCCCCTACTGAAAAAGCCTACATAGTAAACTACATTGGAACCTATTTGGGAACCCATATGGGATCCTTTTTTGAATTGCTGTCTCAAATTACGATCTAGATAGGAATATAGGATGGGAATCTATATCGGTTCTTATCATGGGTTTTTATGAAGGTTTCTACATGGATGGGTTTGCAATTGATATTTAAGTAGTGCGCAGTAGTTTTCTATGAATGCTACGGCTGCGCAGTATTTTTTGGGGGTTTTCAAGATTGCCGACTATGCACCCAAAACTTCCAAAACATATTTCATTAAAAATGTTCTAATCCCATGTGAGATTTCATGTAGGAACAATTCATAGGTTTCCATAACGGTATTCATATAAGAACCCATGTGGTAACACACAAAATATTTCCCATCCTATCTTACATCGTAATTTGAGACAGGAATTCAAAAAAGGATCCCATATGGGTTCCCACATAGGTTCCCATGTAGTTAACTATGTAGGCTTTTTCAGTAAGGGAATTTTACCCGCAATTGTGCGAGTCGCACGACGTGCAAATCACCATCTACGTCTTTTTAATATCAGAACTAAATGGTGTCACAGGCTTATTTGCACCCATCGATATGAGCACATACCTATGTCATGCTGTTCACGCACGCCGTGCGACAAACTCCATCCCGTACATCGCATGTACAGCGTGTTGTGTGTGCATTTCGTTATATGGGCAGAAGTGACTTCAGGAAGTGAATTAAAATGAGAATCGCATATTTCAATTCTAAAGATTAATTATATTTTAGCATGGATCATTTTTGTCACGGAAATTATGATGAAAGATATTGTCAAAAGCACGTTGAGTAAGAAGTTGAAGTTGATTGAGGCTCAACGTGCATAAATTCAAGACAATGTGGCCAGGTCAATTAAACTCAGCAATTTCTGATACAATTTTTCGTGATAATTAATTTTGGAGGTTAGAATTTAGAACAAAACTAAATCAAGCACAATTCTACCTGTAGTTTGACCGAATGACCTTAGATTCGAAAGTGAAAACGAATTTGCTAATGCCGATATCTTAATTTTGGGAGTACTGTCAGCGATTTTGTATGACGGCGTGGATGATTATATATATAATGTTAACGCAGTCAAAATTAGACATGAAATATTTAAAGTTAAACACATGAAGTTTAATGCATAAATTAAGAAATTAATTATAACGTCCTATTAAGGGTTGCCAATAATTGGCATCCATTGCCCATACGCATATTCAAGCCTCTAATTATCAAAAGGTCATTCGGGTAGAGCTAAGAAAAGAGAGAAAAAACCTCACCTGCAATACTCCATTATTTTGAATTTCACATTTTTATATTGGATAGAAAATCATAGATCCAGAAATCCCTGGAATAGCAATTTTTAGTCAAATCAGTTTTGTTTTTTCAATGTTATTTTGGCATATTGCGTCCACTATTTTGAACTTTGAAATCTTGACTCCGGATTCTAAATCAGCGACCAGAGAAACCTTCTTATAATAATGTTCAGACATACCGGTTTTGTTTTCAAATTTTCTTCTTCCATATTGGACGCATAATTTGCAATTTTTTCTATCATTTTCTTTTTACAGTCCAATTCAGCGACCTCAAAAACCTGTAAATACCATTAGTAGTGAAATTTACTTAGATATAAATCATTTATGCAATGACGGGTGAAGATTGCAAAAATTGCATTTTTCTTAGAAACCTAGATTTCAAAAATAAAAATATTTTTCACAGCTCTTCCGTATTTTTCCTCTATTCCGTGACACTTCAACTATAACTGTTTTAATTTTCAACTATAACCTTAAGAAAATATTTATCCCTCTGGATAATTCTGATCAAAAGATCTACGATTTTGTCGAAGACTTTAGCCACTCAAGCCTACTGTGCGGCGAACTCCGCTTTCATGGACTCAGAACGAGAAATAAGTCGTGGGCAGATGATCGTTTAGAGGGCAGGGCGAGATTTACTTAACATAGCAAAGAAGAGATAGCACCAAGTCCTCAATCTAGTCGAGCTTTATACTAATGACGCGAGTGACGCACATTGGTGCAAATCTGGAATTTACTGTACATAATAATGAATAGTAAATTCCAGATTTGCACCACTGTGCAATTGAGTACGGCCGCGGAAACAGCCTGGCGCCATCTGTTGCCTAAAAGCGGCAACTTCTTAGGGATGAATTCCACTTGTTTACATGCGCACACGGATATTCTAGTGTGAAAATATTACACAATTCCTGATAAAAATACCACTGGTATTTTTATGCCCTAAGATTCCTGTGGCACATTTTTATTGTTAAGTTCATAAAGTGAAGGTAAATGTTTACAGAAACATTTATCAAGAAGAAAATTTAAGGCAATCCTATACGTAATTTGTTACTTGAATTTTTCACAGTGAGTGTCCGGTATCTCATTTCTAATTTATTAATATTTTTAACATAAAGACCCTCGTGAAAAGAAAGACCAACTTTAGATCACAGTATAGGCAGGTATAGTCCTGTCCCGGCAGTTTGAACCCCCAATATTCCATCATTATTAGGCTCATCACGAGTCAGGACCATAACCATGGAGGGAGGGACAGAGTTCCATAAATATAACGGAAACTGGTTGAAGCCTCTATAAATGCTCATAAATCAGCCCAGGTTCTTTAGGACTTTTAGGTATAGCTAATCTGTTGATACAAACAGCTATCCTTATTTCAGAGAGAGAGAGAGAGAGAGAGAGAGAGTGTGGTGTCTATTTCAATGCCCTCAAAATGAGGCAGGTATAGGCTGAAGGGAAAAGACCAGAAAAAGACCAAACGTGGTTTGAAACTGGTCTTAAAGTGATCTTAAGTTGGTCTTTCTTTTCAAAAGGGGAAAAATGTTAGGAACTTTATAATTATAATTATATATTTCCCTAATACTTCTCTTTATGTTACAATATATTTTTTAAATAATAAACACCTGTAATTCAACGTCGTATGGGGCAGAACTAAACATACGTTTGTCTGATTACGCTGCACTGAATTTTGCTTATTCTATTCACTTTCAACTTCTGCACCCTCACCACATGAATGACTGCTAAACTTTTTCCCTTATTGAGTGTTTCAGGATGAAAATCGATTGAATGACTTATAGCTTGAAATCCTGTTTTAATTAAAATATTCATCATCAATCCGCTTGTTGACATTCGACCGGTAATTTTTAAGGTTATGTTGGTGACCAACAACGAAACTAGTACGGGTTTAGCTGGAATGAAAAGACAAATTTTTCACGAAATCTTTCTGCAAGAATGTTTCCTCTGTTATTTTGCTTCGTTTTGAAAAATGATATAACGTTTTTAAAGCAATCATTCACGCATTTATTATTCTTAAAAACAATGCATACGTGCTATCTTATGTAAATTTCAAATTTCTATCCCTAAGGGATTTTCGGCTTTGGCCACGGCGGGCGCTGTCTGTCATATTCGGTAAATATCAAGGTCATGTCCGTACTCAATAGGGCTGAGTGAAAATGATCAAATTAGCCACATCGTTTAATCTGGACGAAAAAAATGTGTGGGTTGACATCCGAAAAAAGTAAAAACAATAATTTTTTAAATCGGTCAATATCTTCTGTTCTCTTTTTTGATTTGAAAATTCCAAAAAATTTCCCTATTGCTTCGAAAATAATGGCGAATTTTTTCTATGCACAGTTTTTGCTAGTGAATAATAATAAAAAATTATAAATAAAAAAAAAAATTTGCTTAATTAGATTTTTTGGAAAATAGCCAAAAAACATGTTTTTTTTTATTGAGTCCTATGCAGACATTTTTGAAAAAGTTGAATATGTCGAGCCTGAAGTTTCTTCACCTTGTACATATCAAAGAAATATGCTATTTTTTTTTATTTGAAAAAACAACATTTTTAGTGATGTTTGAACCGTTCAAAAATTGTAAATTTTACATTTTTTGAGCGATTTTGGCGACTTTCTAAGACTAAAAATTGAAAGAAAAAATCATTATAATCGCATATTACTTTAATTCAAGCTGAAGAAATTTCGGGTTCGACATATTCAACTTTTTTCAAAATGTGTCAATAGGACTCAATCCAAAAAACATTCTTTTTGGCAATTTTCAAAAAATTTTAAATTAGGCAAAAAAATTTTCTTTAAATTTTTAATTTTTTATTATTATTCACTAGCAAAAACAGTTCATAGAAAAGATTCGAAATAATTTTCGAAGCAGTAGGAAAATGTTTTGGAATTTTCCAAAATTTCAATTTTAAAATCAGAAAAGAGGACAGAAGATATTAAACGATTTCAAAATTATTTTTCTGCTTTTTTTCGGATGTCAACCCACAATTTTTTTCGCTCAGCTCACACAATTCGACTAATTTAATTATTTTCACTCCGCCCTACTGTGCAACGCCACCATAAATGTTCAGTGAGATTATCAATTTAGTGTGGTTGGGCTCGCAACACACAGTTTCGTCAGGTTAAAAGGAAGTAGCTCTACAATTTGTATTCTAGTCAAATAATATATTTGAGATCGCATCAAAAGCGGGCACCTATACGATCGAGAAATTCTCGGGACTCATTAGAATCACAATAAGAATAGCGGTGCAGGAAACCGTTACAACAATAGAAGGAATATTTGGGACAAGGATCGACAACATTCAACTTTTTCTTATTTTCAGCAGTAGATGAACAAGATCAGTGACGGAAGTCAACCTAGAAGCTGTATTTATTGTAATTACTCAATGACACAATATTATAATGTGCAATAAATTTAAATCTCAAACGATGAATAAACGCTAGAACTGGTTTAAAGAAAAGACGTTATTTTTTTAGTTGTTGATGAATGCACGTTGGTGTTCTTAATGTGCAAAGCCCCCCTGTGGAATGCAAAAATACAAGAAAAGTCATCATCTATTGCTTTACAGCAATGAACAGAATTAACAAAACCGAACGTGATCGGAAGGAAATAACCTGGAGCCAACAGTAATACTAAAACGCCTACAGAATCCTTATAAACTAGAAAAGACGGTATTTCAACACTGACTGCTCACTCAATAGTTTGTAACACGGAGATAGAAGGAAACCCAGCAGCCCAGAGTTTGAATAAGCGTGTATTGTTAAAAGTGGTACCGGTTTGCTTAAAAGGACCAAAAGAAAGTGTTACACACATTCTCTACTTGATGGCGGATCTGCAGTGATTCTAATAGATGTAGATGAAGTGTCAAAAATAGGAGCATGCCGAGGGTCCGTTCACTCGAAAATCGATTCTACGTGAGCCGCGATCATTCTGACAGTTGCGCGCATTGAGCATTCTGAATCGATTATAAGTATGTAAAATCATTGATTCCTCTAGTGAACGGCCCCTCGGAGCATGTGTCTCTCTACCGATTTGTCATTGCAATCTGCCAGAGCAATAAATTTGAAGGACACCTTAAGCCAAAGACTAAACTACGACGTAATTTTCATTAGATTAGGTGGACAGTATCCCATAAATGAAGCTCATGAAGTGAGATACAGTTACCGTAGCAATTATTGAACGTGGAATAACTGAAAGGTAAAAATCATGTAGTAAATTTGAACCTAGAATATTATACTCTAGCTAAACCAAAAAAATAAACGGCTAATGTTCACGAAATGACATAACATTCACTGGAAAATATTTATATAACTTTATATATTCATTCTTATTTTCTTGATATATTTATAATATTTTGTAATAAAAAACTATCGACCCAAGAAAACGATATCCCTGGGATATCCTCAGGATATACCGGCGAGCTGATGGAATATTCCAAAACGGTCCGCAAGAGATCCTACATATCCTGGGGATATTCAAATAACAACCTTGAGGGATATCCTTTCATCTCCCAGATGGGATTTTCTCTAAATCTTCAGCAGGATAGCCTCAGTGTATCCCAATATCCCATTGCAAATTTCAGGACACCTAAAAGGATGATGAATATCATATTTATTTTTAAAGTCCAACAGGATTTTACATGTAAGTATTTTATTCATATTGTTCACATAATTTCAGCATCGCTGCCAAGCTGATCTTCAATATTTGCTCGAATTCGGTGGAAACAATTTTTCCTAAAAAGCTAAATGACTCTGCATCAAATGTAAAGGAAACAAGAAATAAGTTCTCAGATATTTTGCAATTTATGACTTCCTGTTTCCTGACAACGTATGTTCACGAAAAAAATTAAAATATTGACCGTTTTTTCTTCAAAACTTATCCAAGTTGCCATTTTTTAAACATATTTCAATGGGAAAATCCAGTAATACCGAACAAACAACTCATTTACTGGTGTTATTCGGAAAATATTGTTGCCAATGAAGATCAGATAAGAAGATAGACAGGCTCATCGCTTTTTTTAACGATTCTGGGATCAAAAGTCCACTCTTAAAGTATATGAAATAACTTCAATGATTTTCAGGGCCACATCATTCCCATTAGGGTGGTTCTCATTTACTTCGAAAATATTTGTCTTGAGAATTATTTTTTTCCCATTCGCGATATGAGTTTGAATCCCCCCCCCCCCAGGACATTAGGGCGTATGTGGCAAATTTTAGAAATGCGTTTTAATGGACTAGATCTAGTCTCCGCAGGAGATTATGGTCCAGCTCGATTTAGAAGTGGCTCAAAATCAATGTTTGGGATTTTGTGAAAAGCAATTACTCCTTTTTGAGTGTTCTTTTTACGATTCAATAAAACTAAGCAAAACTCGAGAGTACTTTCTTATCTTTTGTTTAATTGAAAATTAAAATTGTATGCATCAACAAGGTTTTTTTGGAGGTAGTTCTTCGAGGATGTTCCTTTCATAGTTCTATAGAACTAAGTGCACCAGCACTAGCGCCACCTGGTGTATCTCGAATTATGAGCCTCACTTCTTCATTCTTGGCTGATCCTGAGGAGTCAAGAACCAGGTCTTTAGAGGTAGAGCATTTCAAACTGCACTATTTGCATTCCAGCATTGAAGGTGGTGATTGCATCTTGTTAAAACTGAGCCGCACAGTGTTTTTTAGCGAGGGACAGCCCAGATCTTCCAGAATATTTACATTTTCCAGAAACTCGTCTAACCATTTTCTTCTTTTACAATCCTTTAATGTAGACTACACTAGCGCCACCTAGTGTTTTCGAATTGTAAGACTCAATTTTTCATTGTTGGCTGATCCTGAGGAGTCAAGAACCAGGTCTTTAGAGCTAAAGCATTTCGACCTGCACAATTTGCATTCCAGCCTTGAAGGTGGTGATGGCATCTTGTTAAACCCGATATGCACAGTTTTTTTAGCGAGCGACAGCCCAGATATTCCATATTATTAAAATTTTGCTGAAACTTGTCTAACCATTTTTCCTTTCCCAATCCTTTAGCGTAGAATGCACTAGCGCCACCTAGTGTATCTCGAATTATATGCCTCACTTGTTCATTGTTGGCTGATCCTGAGGAGTCAAGAACCACGTCTTCAAAGCTAGAGCATTTCGAACTGCACAATTTGCATTCCAGCCTTGAAGGTGGTGATTGCATCTTGTTAAAACTGAGCTGCACATTTTTTTTAGCGAGAAACAGCCCAGATCTTCCAGATTATTTACATTTTGCAGAAACTGTTCTAACCATTTTTTCTTTCCCAATACTTTACGTAGACTACACTAGCGCCACCTAACGTATCTCGAATGATAAGCCTCACTTCTTTATAGCGTGTGTCACCAGATGCCCATTCCAAACCATGGTATTTGCGCGTCCACCATAAATTTTCACTCTTGTATTTAGCAAGCAGCGAGTCCCAGCAGTAGGCTGGTTGCAAACAGGGAGACCATAGGTTGTATCATCCATTCCACTTCATGAATCGACATCTTAAATTTCTCTTTGTTTCCTGGCGCTTCTCGTGATTCAACAATGGCATTCAAGTCACTGTGTAATCTTGCCAGAATAAATTCATGCTTCGTGTTTACAACGATCTTTCGATAGTCTTCAGCACTGAGTGGTATAGTGACATTAAAGTATCCCCCATTATTGGTAAGACGTTTTGTTCCTTCCGAGATTTCGAGCCATCCTGCATTCTCCATAAAATAAGTTTGTCCAGGGGTAAGTGTGATGTAGTTTTTTATGATGCTAGTTAGACCGACATTTTTGCCACGATCTATCTCAACACCATTGAGCTCATAGCGAACCTCATCAAACAGATAGCAGATGGAATCACTCACTAGTGCTGTACCACTAACAGCTGTTACTCCATCAGCCCTGTCAGTCTTCCATACACACGCATTGAACTCTTGCTGTGTAGTATAGTAGTGTACACAAATCTTGATGCTGGACAGCGGTTCGGATTTCATCACTGTTTCTGAATGATGATGAGGCATAAAGCTGATGTACATGAATCTCATAGTGAGATATAGACTCATCAAATCCAACTGGTGTTTGAATGTTGAGTATTTCTTCCATTTTTATTGCAACAAAAGGAGATGATGAATATCTTGAATGGACGTTTCAGTTTCTTTTGCACGAGGATTGATCTTCAGACCAAGCCTTATCAGAAAGAGCACGTTCTGAGTGTGTTAGCGCCTTGCGTGCTGCTTGAGAACTGGCTTGCATTTTACATGTTGACTCTATAATATAGACTTCTTTGCGATTGTATACGATACCCATTATGATGATTTGACGTGTCGCCGTATTGTTATAACCTCTCCTCAGAAATTCACTAAGTCTGCGCCATAATCAACTATACGGAGCTGAATTTGATGTATTGTCTTCACGACGATTGGGAGATAGACGACGTGTGACGGTACTTCAACGATCTTATATACTGGAGGTATAACAGGAAAGAATTCATGAATCGTGTGCACTTTGCGATTGTTGATGTAAGTTCCAGTAGTAATATTGCACTCAACTCAAAAAATTGCCAATCGTCATAAGAGCTCAGCGCAATTTTAATTTGTTTAATGGTTTCAACGTTGCGAAGTCTAGATCTGATTACAAATTATATTCTAGATTGTATAATCGAGTTTTGTGGGCATTCCGTCTAGTCGTTGAAGGTGATTGATTTTTTGACGACATCTTTTTTTGCAAGCCAGAAAAATTCCGTAATAATTTAACCTGAATATTCATCTTTCATTAAACCCAAAACTTTCTTGTTCGCTTGCGGCATTCCGAAAACATTGTTTCGAGGATAGTCTAACGTATCGAATTGGCGAAAATTTTTTTTCATATCAGCATAAATGTCATCATATTTTACTTCATACATCAAGCTATCCGTATCAGTATACAATAGTTTACAATTGTTATCATACTTTTCACAAATGTAGCCGTAGTGAAAGTCATAGATCAGGATTTCAGATACATTACGCACAAAGAGCCCAACATACATCAGTTTATTGAACAAGACTTGTGTTTTCCTCAATTCAATAGCCACTAGATTTTCACTAAATATTGCTCGGCTGTGGAAACTTGTTCTAAGGTTAGTATTGAGATCAATAAATTCCTGCACCCATGTAGATTGATGAAATTTAGTTAGGAGCTTCTCCTGGCTTGACCCTGGTGGTTTCGAGTGTTCTGGACAGAACGGCAAGTCATTGTATGCATCATGGAGTTCGGCTGGGTAATCCAAATCTACTACTAGTATTCAACCAACAGGTAAATCATCAGGAACATTGAAGTTGAAATTTTCCAAATTTGTAACGCACTTGAAACCATCATGAGGGAGTGGTTGTCCCATGCTTCAACCGTTCAGGTTGTTGGCGTCGAAATACATGATGTAGATGATCTCCCCGGCATATCAACGTCAGTGAGGATTCCCAATCTTCCTTTTTTATATTTAAGCATGCCATCCCATGCCAAGGCAGAAATGGTGTTCTAGTGTGCGGGATCAAGATCATAAGCCTTGAGACATTGTTCTCAAAACCTTTTGAAGAAATCTGCCAGCAACAGCACGTCTGTATTCTTGTACAGTTTTACATATTCACCGAAAGTCTTCAGATTGAGTCTTCTCATTGAGCGAACCACGAATTCGTTCCAGCTTTCCAAAAATTTCGATCACCGTTTAACAACCGAGGTTATCCAGAAAGTTCAAAAAATAAAAATCTCAAAGGCACTAGATTCTCATTGATCGAAATTCCAAGAAAAACGGATTTCTAGAAAGTTCCAGAACTTGGGGAATCCCTGATCCGACGTGAGACACCTTCACTAAAATTGCTTGTGTATTCGGTCGGTAAAACAGGTACCATCCTCATTGACCAAATCAAGAATATGCGCAAAGGATCTACCTTACCGTCAGTTCAATTACGGACTTAGGTAACTGACCGGTGGCGCCATTTGTCGGTGGTAGCTGAAACTACGTAGTGGTGTCCCTGAACCGGCCTAGCTTAACTACTCACTAGCGATCCCTCGTGGATTAGTTCCTATGCAAATTCATGTAGAGGATCCTGAGCAAATTCCTGTATATGAACCCGCGCCTCAGTTCACACTGTAAAGGAAGTTTGGCAGAAGAAGTTTGGCAGATTAACAGTACACATATGGAGAAAATCTGTATTCAGTCATTTAGTCATCACAAAATATGTGATACCTTCAGGGGATAGAGTGGATCAGTCAAAGTATCATTTTCCATCTTAAGAATAGCGTCGAAAGCTTTACGCAGACCGGTGTTTAAAGTTTCTGAACAAAAAATGTCAGTGTTTGATTGAATATTTTTAATCTTCGCCTTCCTTGGTCTAAAATACCATCCGATGATCTCAGAGGTTCTAAAGTTTTGAAGTGTATAAAGATTAAATTCTTTTTCAAGCGAAGTTTGAATATATTTAATTTAAAACGGAAGAAATGATTTATTTTACAAAACAAATTTTTCTGCCATCTAGGAGTTTTCAAAATTTTAAACTTCTAGGATTATCGAATGATGTTGAAAATCATACTTCTGTTTCTAGCGAAGATTGGAAAGATTGAATTATGGAGTGCAGAAATAAGCTCACTTTACAGTAGTTTTTTTTTTAGATTTTTTGACATAGAGTGTTTCTTCCGATTTGGCGATTAATTTGAAGATTTCTCCTATGCTAATTTTACAGTACTGGAGAGGTTCAAGAAAGCAAGGAAAAGTAGCTAAGGCAAAAATGGGGTAGGAGAACAATTGCTGGCAAAGCATAATTTTTTAATTACTAGCTGCCTTAACTAAAGTTAGCATGAGTCGGGCGAAACAACTCTGGCTATAGATAAGTGAACAGCAACGGTTAGCTCAATGGCATCCTCCTCCTCCTCTACCACCATGAAATAGTGCGATTTTATAAGATGAGCTCGTCAGCCATTGACGAAAGAAAAGTTTTGAAAAAAATCCACTCACGTCACATTGGAGGCGATGCGAGAGCTTTTTGAGTGTCGCTTAACTTGGGCAGTGGTGCTCCGAGTTTTTAACTGGAAAGTCTGGGCTCGATTCCTACTGCCTGAATTTTTGGTCAATTTTGTTTGCATTGCAATTGACTATTAAATTTGATTAAATCAAGCAAAAGATTAATCTTGAACCATTTCTTTATATGAAAAAATTGTTTCGTTCAACCTTTACCACTAGTTAATCAGTGTTAATTGTTTCTCGTTTTTCTTTTAATAAGGGATTTTCTAACTATGAGGAAATCTGAGTAGGAATAGTTGACTGATCCTAATCATTGTTCCAAATTGCCAAATAACTATATTTATTAAACTTGTGTTTAAAAGCCATTGTGATAAAGACAGCTTCTGAAAAACAACACATTCGACGGCACTAACAATAATTAAATCAAAGTACAATTATTAGGAAAACATAACCGAGAGGCTGCTTGGTGCACGGTCCATAGCTTACTGCAGAGACAAAACTCGTTACATACATACACTCTAATCGCTCATCGTTTGAGATATAAGTGTCATAGCACTCATTCATGTGAACAATACTAATATATATTCCTTTGAAATCGAACCGGAGGGCCTATGACAAAACCACCGGACACGTTCAGGGAAGGTCCCAAAGGAAAAACCCCGAAGCGCAGGCATAACAGCCGTGCCGAAAGCTGAATAACACCTGTGTGAAGTGTCTCAAACGGTGACTCAGGGATATCGGGCGACCTCCCAGAACATACAGCCTTATCCTTGCATGCAGAGCTCTACAAGAATGAACGAACTCTTTTCCTAGCTGCTTGTGGGAACAAAAATGACATTAACAAACCACCAAAAAGTTATAGATACAGTTTAAATGATCGAACTTGCAGAGCACCAGACTATGGAAAAACAAAGACGAATCGGCGAAACGCTCACATTGAGTGGACAAAACGACTTAAAGATGACTTGCTGGACTGCTATGATCAAGCAGCCTACCTCTCGAAAACTGGATATGAATTCAGAGCGCTTCCTCAACCGTGGTATAAACAAGCCGCAGAACAAAGAGGAGCAAGCGACATTGAGACCAATTGCGGAAAGCAGGCACCCCCTGAGAGATGATAATGATTTCAAGACAAGGCGGAGCATCAACATCCAGGTTCCTCCTATGCCCTACGATCTAGCTGAAATACAGGCCTCTCTTCGTGAGGATTTTTTGGAGCAGTCCGACCTCGGGACCAAGAATTGTTCAGTTGATGGTGCGGCGAGATCTTTAGCTGATTCAAATCAAAGGCTCTAACCGAGATGGATCAAAAGACCAAAAGATGCTTGCATCAAATGAACAAGAAGATTGAATGGGCAAGATAGAATGTGTCCCTTATTCAGTGTGTTATTGACTACATACCATCTGGTGGGCCGCTTACGAAAAGGGTCCGAAAGTACGCCCGCAATCATGCAGCACATTGTTAATAAGATACGGGTGTTATCTGACCCAAGGAGGAGAATACAAAAGCGGGAGGGTTGAGTCAAGGAGAATCAACAGTTTCTCGCTGACCCATCACGCCTCTTCAGCGATCTCCCTGTTTTTGTTAAAAATTCACTTGAGCCTGACAAGTAAGAGACTTTTTGGAGAGAGGTTTACAAGCTCCCACAACTGAAAATCAAGGAAGACACTAAGAATATCAGCCGCTTCAAGGAACTTTGCGACAACCTCATAACATCTTCACCTCATATTTAGGGTCTGTTGGAAAGCTTGAAGGTTTATTCACACATAGTGAGATGCATAGAGAGATTGATGTTCCTTTAAAAAACTAGATTCACTATCTCATGTGGAAATTATCGTGTGACAACGAACAGCGTCACTTTTTAGAGTATCGTGTTTTAGGGCGACAAGATGAGCCCTCTGCTATTTTACATCGCAATTCGGTCACTAACCGGAGATCGTCCGATTATGTCCGGTTTCTTTATAAGTCAAAACGGAAAGCCTTTGACCAGGGTGCCGGACGCGTCTTGGGTTGCGGATAGAGGGTCCCTGCACCGAGTTACTGCTAAATATGGCTACAAACTAAATGAGCAGTCGCGGACAATAGTCCAGGGATGGCTCATAAGAAAAAACCCCGAAGACAAGGCGCAGGAAAAAACAACGCCGAAGCCTGCCTGTTACCAGGAAGTGGTGTCTCAACCGGTCCCTTTGGGATACCGGACGATCTCACAGAGTCTTACCCTCGCTATGTCGCTATGCCGACTATTATAGAGGTGGGGGAGCCAATGAAGACAGAGTCAATGCGATGGACCGGTAACATCTCAATAGTTTTGAGTGGACGGATCGAATAAGGGGCGAACTGCTGAAGTGCTACGATACCAGTATGGCATCTGAGCGAAAAGGCTACTTGGCGCTGCTGCATGCTCTGTGGTGCGAGAAAGACCCAGAGTTCTCGCACGTTCCGCAACAACTGCTGCGAAAACGTGCCGAGCACCTCTTGCAAAGAGGTTATATACGCGAAGCGCCAACTCTAATGCAACCAGAACAAGGAAGCACAAAAAAAAAGAGACGCGGAACTGCAATGAACTGCGGAAAGACATGCACTAGAAGAAGACCGATGCTTCCGGATCAGGGGAAACATGATCATCTAGGTTTCTTAGCGTGTGCAAACCGTAACACAAAACTAACGACTGATCATAAGACCAAAAGGCACTTGCATCAAATCAGCAGAAAGATAAGCTGGGCTAGACAGTATGCGTCCCGCATTCAGTGTTTGATTGACCACATAACATCTGGTACGAAATTCACTGAAAGGTTCCGACAGTTCGCGCGCGAACTCCGGATCCGTCATCATACACTCAGCAAGTCAAAGCTGCTGACCATCTGACAGAACATTAATGACAGAATAAGGGATCTACCTGACGTTAGGAGGAGACCAGAGTGGAGAGAGAGGTGGGTCATAGAAAATGAACAGTTTTTCTCTAAGCCATCTCGATTTTTCTGAAGCCCCCCAGTTATTGTCGATCACCCGTTTAACCCAGAGGTGTTCGAGGCATTTTGACGAGAATTTTGCGAAAGCCAGCGTCCACTGAATGAAGATGCAGTGAACAAAAATAGGTTTAAGTAGCTGGAAAGTAGCCTTATAACACCTGAGAAGGAATACCCACCTATCACTACCGAAGAGGTGTAAAAAGTATTAAAAGGCGTGATGAACTATTCCACTCCAAAACCTGATGGTATGAAGAGCTTCTGTTGAAATATGTTTCAACAGCTATCCTAAATGATAGGATTATTCAGACAAACGGACTTGTGTGGTGAGAGATGTACAAAGAACGCGGATCAAAGAAAGGCGTAGCCTGGATGGTCAACCGCGAAGCTTTCGAAATAACCTCCCATAGACTTATCGTCTGTCTGCTGGAAAACTTGAATAGAGAGATTGATGCCCCTTTAGAAAACCAAATTTACTATCTCGTCTGGAAAACATGGTATGACAACTAACAACGTCACCTTTAAGAGAGGCGTCTTGAAGGTCGACACCATGAACTCTCCTCTTTTGCCTCACACTATTGCCACTAGTCGACAGAAGCGCTATACGACATCTTGGCGCAAGAGAGACCTTTACATACCCGCGCGTGCCAGAGGGCCTCATTCAGTACGTAACATCTGTAAGGGATGCTCTTCGATGCAGATGCACCCGTCTTATTCGACAGATTTAATTTTCCGAACTGTCGACGAGGAAGAAAGTATCTGCAACGAACATGCTTGCCATCCCGATACAATTCTCTTCATTTAAAGTGGTTCATTAACGAAGGACGAGTTAAGATACCTCGACATTGGATCACGAAAGGTTATGCACGTGAACAAAGGCTTGCACATTAAGTCGTCCGTTTCGCGGCATGACATCACACGCCGCCAAGGCGGTCGCGAAATACTGGATTTCGAATGTGTTCACAACAGGATCATTCTGGGTACAGCACATATAGTCGCAAATGGACGAGTCCTTTCCTTTAAAATGAACAGAAAAAAAAGAAATGGGTAACGCAGTGGTTCTGTACAAAGCAGCGGACGAGGTTGCTAAAGCACTTGACCTTCAGTTCAATATGAAACTAACGTTTGCTTTCCACAAATCACCCGGATTGAAGTCGGGCACGAAGGGTCTCATTTTATTCTTTCAAGACGGCGTCATTTTCACATCAGCATACCGTCGCCACATTTTGAGCCAAGACATTTCCGATTATTACTGCAGACCGAGTCTTGACTACCTTGAGCACCTAGGACACATACTATCTGGTTGTCTAATTCACTCTGGAACGACGTACGTCCAAAGAGACAATGCGACACTAAGATATGCTACATATTCTCGACAAATGCTTCAGTCGCGCACTCGAGGCCTGACATAGTTCTCCTTGACTTCAAGAAAAGTACGACGTTCGTTATCCAATTCTCGGCAGCAGCCGAAAAGAATATCACAGCCATGGAGAATTGAAATAAAGCGAGCTAAAGACATTATAAGAAAGTTGCGATGGTTATACCCAGAATATTCTGGTAAGCATATCCGTGTGTCAACAAAATATAAGGTTACTTGCGTGGAAAATGCAGGAGGCGGTCGTCCTTAGGTCGCTGTATGTCCTCAGGGTGCACAAGACCTTTACCGGTTCGTGGTATTGAGTCCACCGCAGACTGTAAACACCTATTTCACGGTCGTGAGACGTGTTTACAGCTGAAACGTTACCGCAATTTCGCCAGGGGCGGGTGCAATTTTCTAGAATGGCACCCACTCCCTGTGAAATCTCGCGGGTTTTCTTATGACTAAATTTGAACTATATATAGAACCGTAGAACCGCGGTAAATCACACCTACGGTCACGTTTTACGGCCGTGAGACAGGTGCTCACAGGACACGACAAAATCACAATGGCAGGCCGGCGAAACCCTCGTGTTTCTTGAGGAAAAGGAGCGACCCAAGCATGAGAGCCTTCTGCATCCATCTAGTCCAGTGCCTGGGAATGTTTTTCGCTCGCGGGTATGGCTTTGAGGTTACGAAACAGTAATAATTTCGCACCTCCGTGAACAGCGATCACAAGGACAGCTCTCTGAACATCGTTGTCCGGTACCTGGATAGTATGTGTTCTAGGTACACATCGTTTGTATGCCGCGATCTGCACCTATCGCTGGACACATTTGACGTAAAATTTGGTCACGGTA
The DNA here is from genome assembly GCA_932195095.1 of Andricus curvator. NCBI lineage: Eukaryota > Metazoa > Arthropoda > Insecta > Hymenoptera > Cynipidae > Andricus > Andricus curvator. Next base: position 14,190 of record CAKNYM010045841.1, on the reverse strand, counting down.
CAATGAGGTGGAGATCACAACGTCCTGGCACGCTAAAATAAAACCCTCTGTACCTCAATTAAGTCCTGATAATCTGAGAAAAACAAAAGTTAGTTTCTTCGACAAGGTCTGATTCTTTACATTTCTGTGAAAGTTTCCGTCCATTTTCTTGTCGAGGAGCTGTTGGCTGAATTCTTTAACCACTGCTTTCATTACTGTGGCTTTTAGAAGTGAAGCATCTAAATGGAGTAATGCACTTCCCTCACGACCGATGTTTAAATGCAGGCCAAAGGTCTTGGCATATGCCAAATATTACGCGTGGCCTGAAAGATCAAATCTGTCAACGAGGTCGGTTGTATTTGATTCAGAGAGACTCCTTCACTAATTTCATGTTCTGAATGCGGCTCTTAGGCACGCCTAGCTAAGTATATGTCTCACCAGTGTCAACATGTCTACTAATACCCATATCCACAAGGTCAGGTCCCCGGGAACGCAAGTGATTTGTCCTCGCTTCAGATGAATCTTGGGACACTTGTCCAACCCAAAGCCCATACAATTATCTCCTCTGTACCCTTCGACAATATTCGAACCACTGCAATTTCTTTGAACTAGAAGCATCGATCTTCACGTCATCCAAAGAAAATACATGAGTGACCTTATGCTCGCGATGATTTTATTCACCGCAGAGGTACTCAGGAGAATTACGTAGTGCAATAGATAGTGGCAAAAGTGTAATGCAAGAGAGCAGAGGGCTTATGGTGTCACTCTGAAAGACGCCCCTCTGGAAGGTGACGCTGTTCGCTGTCACACGATATTTTCTAGATGGCATAGTGAATGTAGTTTACCAAAGGGACATTAATGTCTCTATGCATCTTGCTATGTTTGGATGAACCTTCAACCTTTTCAACAGACAGATAGTAAGTCTATGCGAGGTTGAATCGAAAACTGTTCGGTAATCTATCCAGGCCATCGATAGGCAAACATTCCTGTCGTTTAGGATAGCCGTGAATATGTTATACAGCGTGTTAAAAAAAGTTATTGGCCTGTAATTCTCTTGGTTGGAAAAGTCGCCTTTTTTCGGTAGGAGTACAGTGCGTCCTAACACCAGCCACTACGAAATGGGCGTCTCCGAGTCAAAATATGAAATAAACATGCGATCCAGGTGTTGGTGTGCAGAGGTAAACTTCGTCCACCAGGAATATTTTATAGCATCTAGTCCTGCAGCGGAAAAGTTCTCCGTGCACCAAAATGCTTTTTTTTACCTCTTGGGCAGTGATTGATGGACATTCCTCTTTAGATGTTATGAGGTATGTTTTGAAAAATGTGCTGCTTGATTGTCAGCAGCTTTGACTTATTCAGTGTGTGATGGTAGATCCTTAGTTCGTGGGCGAACTTTTGGACCCTCTTCATGAACGGCTTACCAGATATTGTGTATTCAATCACACACTGAGCACGGTACCCCTTCTTTCTTTCCCATCCAATCTTCTTGTTCAGTTTATGCAAGCGTCTTTTGGTTTTTTGATCCATCGCCGGTTTCAGCCTTCGATTTGAATCAGCGAAAGTCTTCGGCTTGTTCATTCAGTGTTTGGGGAAGCGTCCTGCGTTCATATCCTGTTTTCAAGAGGTACCCATGCATGGGCAGTGGAGTTGTACGGAACTTATGGATGCGCATTAGAGTTCTGCAGATTGTATGGATGCGCAGTAGGGTAATATGCAGCCTACGGATGTGCATTAGGGTTGCACAGTACTAGTAGATTCGCAGTTATTATATGACGCCTATAGATGTGCGGTAGAGTTCTATAGAACCTATAGATTTGGAATCCTATGCCTTTTCAAAATTTGATTTAGAAATTTTTGCCTATACACGTTACGCTGAGGATACCTTTTCCATTATTCCAATTGGAAAACTGGATTGAGTACTTTCCTTTTTCAACTCTTTTCATTCAAAATTAAAATTCACATTTGAAACTGAAGAAAATAATTCTATAAGCTCTTTGTACCTTGAACTTATTAGAGACTCTAACAATAATATAATAACCAACTGGTTCTGCAAAAAAACGTATTCAGGCAGATTTCTCAATTATTTATCGGATTATCCTATACATCACAAAGTTGGTGTTGTTAAAAACCTTATTAATATGGCTATACTTCTTTCAGATAGAATTTTTCACATTAACAACTTGGATATTGTTAAGAAATTTTTATTTTGTTATAACTATTCAAATAACTTTGTTGACAAGCATATTAATAGAAGATTAAAAGAATTGGAGACTAGGGACAAGGTCCATATTAATACTGAGGGTAATGTTGAGGTGGTTAATGTCAAGGAAGAAATCATATCTATTCCATTTTTAGGCACACTTTCTAATAATATTCGCAGACTTCTTAGAAATTATAACATTAAGACCATCTTTATAGCTGATCATAAGTTTGATAGAGATAATAAATGAGGCAAGGATAAACTGGAGCTTTTAGACTAGTGTAATGTCATTCATAGAATCACTTGTTCTTGTGGTATGAGTTACATCGGTGAGACTAGTCGTCCTCTTAGAATTAGAGTGAGGGAAAATAAGGACAATATAAGACTAGCAGAGAAATACCATAGAGCTATTAGTCAAAATTTAGTATAAAAACACTCGGGTGACTATAATGCTATAAAATGGAATAATGTTGAAATCTTACACAAATAAAATAATTATTTTAGACTTTCTTTTGCTGAGATGGTTTTTATTACAAGAGAAGGCGTTAAAGCCATGAACTTAATTACTGATTTAAACTCCTTTAATGAATCATACATGATGATTATAGATTATTTACATTAATCTCACGTCTGAAATAATTGATAATTCCTTTCACATCAAACACATTCACATCAAAACAATTTTCAATTATTCATTTACTGAACTTTTATAACTCTATCCAAATGAATTATTACTGTTATTTTTATTTTTAATCTATATAAGTCTCAGGTTAATTACGTATATCATTTTTCCATTTCAAAATTCCTAACCTACAAATGTCACCTTTTGTCTCTTAATCACTTAATAATTTTCATTCCTATTTTTTATTACAGATTTATCAAATATAGAACAGATTTACAAAATATAAAATCTTTAATTACGTATTCTGATGTTTATACGAGCACTCGCGCAATGTATTTTTTTTTCAAATGAGAATTTATTGAATGGCATTTTGTTGGCTTTTTCAATCTTCGTAATGTACACTGTAAAAAAAGCTTTGGTGATATTTACAATCAGCTAGTAATTATACGTGCAATATATTTTTAAATTACAGTGTATAACCTGATTAATTTACGATACTACAGTACTTATTTGCAATCTAGTGTGATTTTACTTCAGGTAACAATGTGAAAATAGAACGAAGGTTGTTCTAATTGCAGTCGACTGTAAATTTACTTGGAATTTTAAGTCTACGAAAGTATATGTAAATTTCGACGATGAGTGCTTTTCTATGGAGAGGGAGTAAGCCCGCACGGACAAACGCCGCAGAATTATGTGCAGGACGTGAATTTAGACCATTCGGGACTAGCGAGTGTAATTCGTGCCAAACGATGAGTTCCGGAGACGTCCGAACGGCCTCTTACCAGTGGCTTTTTTATCGAAACATCATGGCCGATCAAATATGGCTGCCAAAACAACGTGAACTGCACTTTTTTGTTACTAAATTGATTATAAAACAAGCATCATCAATCCTATTGAGGTCTGCAACGTTCCAAATGGATGGTCTTGAACTCTAATTTCAAAGCCTATATAGTACAAATTTTTTGGTTTGAATAATATCCAATATGGCGGCCAGAACCACGTGGCAAGTGGTGACTTTTGAAAAATCAATCGATTTTCACCAAATTTGGTACCCAGGGGTTTTTGGGCTAGCTGATTACGATTCTAAGGTCAGGTTTACAAAATTCAAGATAGCGGATCCAATATGCCGGATAAATTTTTTTAAAATCAAGCTATTTCCACCAAATTTGGTATAAAAGGGTTTCCGGTGTCGCTGACTACGAATACGAGTTTGGGAATCACTTAATTTTTAGAAATTTTGTCTGCCATATTGGAGCCGCTATCTTGAATTTTGTAAATCTGATCTGAGATTCGTGATTAGCGAGCCCAGAAATCCCCGGGTACCAACCTTCGTAAAAATAAATTGATTTTTGAAAAGTCACCACTTGCCACGTGGTTTTGGCCGCCATATTGGATTTTACCCGGAACGAAAAAATTTGTACTATATGGGCTTTGAAAGTAGAGTTCTAGACCTTCCGTTTTGAACATTGCAGACCTCAATAGGGTTGATTATGCTTGTTTTATAATCAATTTAGTAAAAAAAACCAAACCAATTTTGGCTTGTAGGGGGTCATTCGATGAGAAAGAATGACTCATATATATATTTTTTTTCTTTTTTGTACGAGGGCAGGTGCAAAATGTTCAAGAACACACTGTGAAGGGTCTATATGAAGGGTATATATAATATTCAATTATACGTTGCGTATAATTATACATTATACAAAATCAAATTTGTCATTGTAATAATGCCACTAAGGGACTCACTACAAAAACCACCACCCTTTTGTTCTTGGCAGAAGTCCCCCCAGAAACCGCTATTGCATTACTTCAGGGGATGCCGTTTTCTTGCCCTCGGCAGGTCTGCTTCTTCTTCTTCTTAACCATATGCCAACCAAGATACACGCATCACCCTTAGCAGCGCAGTAGAATCGCACATCGGGCTCGTCTACCTTCGACATCTTGGTTGGGTGCAGCTGATTGGGTTTTCATCTGGAAGGCTTCCTCAGCGGGGCTGCCTCCCTGAATGACGCGCATCTCATCTTCCCCGGAAGATGGTCAGTCCGGGGCTTTCCTTCTTTTGCGGCGCAGAGGTAGCACTTGAGAGTGTTTACACACTCGGCAGACCTGTTTCCCTTCTTGCCGCACCTCCAGCATCCTCTCGTCCGATCAGGACCTTTGCAACTCGCTGCCATATGGCCGAAGCCGAGGCAGCGGTAGCATCTGATGGTCTCTATCTTCTGACGTATGCGACAGGACATCCATCCCATCTTCAGGTGTCCTGTACGTACCAACTTCGATGCTGTTTCTTCAGTCAGTTCCACAAAAGCCTTCAGAGTTCCTCTGAAGGCCTTCTTTGCGAGACATACCCTGATTTTGCCTGTAGGCTGCTCGTCAAAATGACTTCTGACGGCAGCCTCAACCTCCTTCGCATCTGTTGTGGTGTCGAGGTCGAAGACCTGAACCTCTGTGCGAGGGACAAGCTCCCTCACACAACCACCCTCGCCCACAACCTTTTTGATCGCAGCGGAAAGCTTGGATCTGCCATCCTCTTCTGGCCCTACTTCTACAAGGTCCTCTCCACCTCTGGGTTTCCTGACACCCTTGATTGTTACGCCAAGGAAGTCAGGTCTTACATTTCGTTCCGGGGCGAGCTCGTCTCTGTTTCCTCTTCTTCTTTCTTTTCGTCACCTTGGGTACAGGTGTCGGTACCTCTCCCTCTTCCTTTTTGAATGTCGAGGTCGCCGCTACACCACGGGTCCTCGACTTCTTCTTTTTTGGCCTAGGCATCTTTTTCGGTCTGAATTCCCCTACTGGCTACACGTTCGCGCCCTGCCTTATTTCTTACTTCGGTGACTCTGTGGCCTACCCTCTCGTTTATATAGCTGGCATGACAGTCGAAATACTTCTCGAGCACCTCCGCGATGCGGTGGAGAAACGCAAGATGGTCCTTCGCATCCCGCACACAGTCGCGGATTTCGAGCCACATGTTTCTCTTTTTCCCGCAGAAAACCTCCATCTTCCTGATGATCTCTTGGAGACACATCAGCTCCTCCTTCGTTTCATGGTACTTGGTGTAAAAGTCGGACTTACACCTCTTCGCACCTGACCACTGCTTCAGTTTCTCTATGTATCTGGACTCCTCCGTGACGTCCAATGGACCCCCTAACTCCTCACAGACGCTTCTGCCCAAGTACGATTGGTTCCCCCCAAAATCCATGGAACCGGCACCGGCCACCGGGGCTTGTACCCGATCGGAACCGGTGGGGGGATTTCTACTCCCTTGGGGTAGTGTGTTTTTGTCGTACCCACTATATATATATATATATATATATATATATATATATATATATATAGCATTACTATATTATTATTATATATTAGCATTATCCCTGTTCGCGGAGGCTTTATGGCGCGTATGCACACTCTGTGGTGCCAGAAACATCCAGAGCTTCAGCACGTTTTGCATCAGTCTTTGCGAAATCAAGCCGAAAACCTCCGGAAAAATGGATATGTACGCGGAGCGCTCCCCCAACCGCTGCTTGATCAAGCTGCAGACGAAGATGAGGAAGAGACATTAAGACCAACCGCAGAAAGCAGGCACCTTCTGAAAGATGATCGCAATTTCAGTACAAGGAGGAACATTAACGTGCAAGTCTCTCCTAAGCCCCAAGATCTGGGTAAAATAGATGCCTCCCATCGTAGAGATATCTCGCAAGAGTCCGACCTCTGGACCATCAATTGCTCAGTTTATGGTGCTGCGAGAGCTTTGGCTTATTCAAATTGAAGGCTAAAACCGACGATGGATCAAAAGACCAAAAGACGCTTGCATCAACTGAACAAGAAGATTGGATGGACAAGACAGAATGCGTCCCGTGTTCAATGTGTGATTGACTACATAAAATCTGGTAGACCGTTCACGGCAGGGGTTCGAAAGTTCGCCCAAGAACTAAGGATCTTGAATCACACACTGAACAAGTCAAAGCTGCTGACAATCAAGCAGCATATTGTTGACAAAATACGGCTGTTATCTGACGCAAGGAGGAGAAGACAGAAGAACGAGAGATGGCTCAGGGAGAATCAACAGTTTCTCGCTGACCCATCGCGCCCTTTCAGCGATCTCCCTGTTTCTGTAAGAAAACCACCCAAGCCCAAGGAGGTAGAGACTTTTTCGAGAGAGGTGTGCAAGATCCCGAAAACACTAGAGTTGAAAGAAGATAATGACAATATCATCCGCTTTAAGGAGTTTTGCGACAACCTCATAAAATCTGAGGAGGAATGTCCACCAATCACGGCCGAAGAGGTGAAAAAAACACTTAGAGGCACGAAGAACTTTTCCGCTGCTGGACCATATTGTATCAAGAACTTCTGGTGGAAGAAGTTAACTTGTACACACCATTATTTGGCCCGCATATTCACCTCATATTTAAAGTCGGAGACGCTCATTCCGCAGTGGCTGGTGTTAGGACTTCGAAAAAGGCAACTTGTCCAACCCAGAGAATTACAGGCCTATAACGAATTGAGCCTGTATGGCGAAAGATGTACAAACAATGTGGCTCGAAAAAAGGTGTAGCAGGCTGTCGAGCGAACCTGCTAATTGACAGGTGTGTCTGTAAAGACGCTGCAGCCCATCAGCGCGTCCTGTTAATACCCTGGATTGACTACTGGAAAGGTTTCGATTCAACCGCTCATAGACTTATCAACTGTCTGTTGGAAAGCTTGAAGGTACAACCACACATAGTGAGATGCATTGAGAGATTTATGTCTCTTCGAAAAACTAGATTTACTATCTCATCCAGAAATTATCGTGTGACAACGAACAACGTCACCTTCCAGAGGGGTGTCTTTTAAGGTGATACCATGAGCCCTTTGCTTTTTTGCATCACACTTCTGCCTCTATCTCTCGCACTACGAAATTCTCGTGGATACCTCTGTGGCGACACTAATCAGCGCGAGCATAAGGTCACATATGTATTCTATATGGATGACTTGAAGGTCTATGACCCTGAGCTTGTGGGTATAAGTGTTATCAGACACCTTAATACTGGAGAGACGTAAACATACCTGGGCGTGCCTCAAAGCCGCATTCAGGACGTAACATCAGTGAAGGAGTCTCTCCGAAGCAGGTACAAGCATCTTCTTTGACAGATTTGGTCTTCCAATCTGTCGGCGTTAAACAAGGTATCTGCGACTAACATGCTTGCCGTAAGATCGTAAGATCATGCATATGCATAAAAGCTTGCATATCAATTCGTCAGTTCCGCGATTGTACATTTCACGCCGTCAAGGCGGACGCGGACTTCTGAATCGCCAATGTCTTCATAACCGAATTGTTCTAAGTACAGCTTTCATCGTTGCGAATGGCAGAGATCCTCTCCTAAAGATGTTCAGGAACCACGAGATGATTGGCGAGGAGCGTTCCTTTGCAAAGCCGCAGAGCAAGCGGCCGAGACCCTTGGCCTGAATTTTAACATCAGAAGTGAGGAAAGTGCATTACTCCATCTAGATGCATCACTTCTAAAAGCCAAACTAAAGAAAGCAGAGGTTGGCAAATTTCACCAACAGCTACTCGACAAGAAAATGCACGGAAACTTTCACAGAAATGTAGAAAACATTCCTTGTCGAAGGAGCAAACTTTTGCTTTCCTCAAATCATCAGGGCCTAATTCACGCATGAACTACGTATATCTATAGACATAATGCGACCCTAAGTGTGCTTTATTACCATCTTTGTCGCTCTTACGGTGTCGGTCGCGAACCTACCCTACCGAACGCTCCAAAGGAGATAGAGTCAATTGTCCGAAACCAGAAGTGCCAAATTTTCTGGAACTACGATTTTCGGGCAGCAGTCTCCGTTGTGCACTCGAGGCCTGACATTGTTCTCAAAGACTTCGAGAAACGAACTATATTCGTGATAGAATTCTCGGCTCCGTCCGAATACAACATCACTGCAAAGGAGAAAGAAAAAAAGGAGTGGTATTAAGACCTTAAAAGAGAGCTGCAACGACTGTGCCCAAAATATTCGGTGCAAGTAATTGTCCTTGTGATAAGTGCTCTCGGAGGTGCAAAACTATTACTGGTTCGTAACCTTAAAGCCATACCCACGTGTCAAAAATATGCCAAGGCACTTGCGAGATGGATGCAGAAAGCTATCATCCTTGGGTCGCTTCGTGTCCTCAAGACACACAAGGGTTTCGCCGGCCTGACGTTGTGATTTCGTCCTTCCCTGTGACCACCCATCTCAGGGTTGTGACACGTGGCCATAGGTGTGATTTACCGCGGTTCTACTGGGGGCTATTGCCATTTTGTTTAGATGGCAGTTGCTCTCAGTGAAACCCTGCGGTTGTTGGTGTTTAACTTTTTTATTTTATTTTATTTTTTTTTTAATCACATATATATATATATAATTTTAAAAAAGACATAAATAACCACCGCAGGATTCCACTGAGAGCAACTTCCATGTAAAAATGACACCGGCTCCCAGCAGAAGCGCGGTAAATCACAGTTATGGCCACTTCTCACAATCATGAGATGGGTGGTCTTTATATATATATATATATATCTGATTCGGGGGGACTTGCATGTTGGTGGCGGAAGTGAGAACGTGTTTAGTGACAGGTGGGGGGAGAATTTTACGGAATTTGTGTGGAAGGTGTGAATGGAGTGTGAGGTGTGTCTGGAGGGACTGAGGACTTGAAGAAAAAAAAGGGAAAAAAAAGAAGGAAAATTTGGCGGCGAAACACGCCAACATTTTGCAGATACATCTGTCGGTTGCGGGAGGTACTGCATGGATAGGTCTCAGTTACCGGCGACAGAGCGGGAGGTGGGCAGCGAGAGTAATGGCAGTGCTGGTAGTGAAACTGACGGGGAGGGAATTTTCCACAAGCCACGACGGCCAAAAACGCGTCGCCCGGTGTCGAGCGGTGCGTCGGGGAGAGGGAGAAATCGGGACGGTGGCAACGAAGGAAGCGAAAAGGTAAGGGAGAGAGCGTCGAGCGCAAGTGACGGAGAGGATCTCTTGAAAAGGAAGAGAGACAGCCAAGAGAGTCCGGAGAAAAGCGAGGTCGAGAGCCCGTTTAAAAAAAGCGGGATAACACCTAGCCCCCCCCCCAAATGGAGGGGATGTTGGAAAAGGAGGCTCGCGGGATGTTTTTAGGCGAGATCAGGGGGCTGAGGGAGGACGTAAGGGGGACCAAGGAGCAGATGGAAGGTATGAGGGAGGACTTGTGAATCAGAGATGAGAAATGGGAAAAGGAGGTGAAAGAGCTGAGAGAGAGAGTAGATGGGTTAGAGAGGGAAAGAAAAGAAAAAGAAGTTAAAATAAAACAGATGGAAGAGGAGATTAGGGTGTGGAAAGAAAGGACGGAAAAAAGGCTTGAGAAGGTGGAGGGTAGGACGGAAATGGAAATAGGAGACGGGGGTAGCGGGGGCGAGATTAAAGGTATTTGGGAGAGGGTAGGGAATATGATATAAGAGAAAGTGGGAGAGCGTAGGAATGAAAAGGAGGAGAGGGCGGATAGGGAAAGGATAAGGGCAATGGAGTTGAGAATGGAGAGAAAGGAGAAGACAGCCAGGAGAAATAATATTGTGATAAGAGGGTTGAAGATGAAGAGCGGGGAAGAAAGGGAGGGCGTGGAAGCGCTGCTACAGAGCATAGGGTGGAATAAAGGCAGGGTAGGGAAAGTTAAGTTGGAGGGGAGAAAGGAGAAAGAAGTGGCGGTTGTGGAATTGGAGAGCTGGGAAGAAAAGTTGGGGGTAATGCGAAATAAAAATAGGATAAAGGATAAGGAAGTTTGCATCGATCACGATTTGACGAGAAGGGAAAGGGATGTACAGAGAATGCTGTACGACAGGGCTAGGAGGGAGAGGAGTGAAGGGAGATCGGCGAAGGTAGGATATCGGAAAATTAAAAAAAACGAGAAAATGTGGGTGTGGGACGAGGAGAAAGAGGTGTTGAAGGAAATGTAGGGGAATTTGTTTCGTAGGAAGTAGGGGGGGGGGGGTAATGCAGGGTAGAGGAGTTGTCAAGGTGCTTTACTGGAACGTAGCAGGGGTAAAGAAGAAGGATGAGGAGTTCTGGAGGTATATCCAGGAATTTGATGTGGTAGGACTGGTAGAGACGTGGGTGGAAAGAAAGGAGTGAAATAGAATAGAGCCAAAGCTGCCAAGGGGGTATAGGTGGAGACTCCAGGAGGCGGTCAGAGTGAAGAAGAAAGGAAGGGCTAGTGGGGGAATTATAACGGGGGTTAGAGATGGATTAGAGGAAGAAGCTCACGGAGAGGAAGAGGGGGAGGGAGTGCAAATGACGATAGTAAAGATAGGAGGGGTAACGTGTAAGTTTGTGACAGTGTACAATAAGGAAGGGATGGAAAGACAGAAGGGGACGCCTGGAAGATAATAAATAGGTTTAGGAAGCGTAGAGTAGGGATAAGCGAGAAGATAGGGAGTGAGGAGTGGAGGGAGTTTTTTAAAGAATCATTTCAGGGCTCAGATTCAAGGAAGAGAGATGATGAGAGCAGAAGACTGATGTTCATGATGTTCATGATGTTCAAGTTGTGTAGCTTGCCTGCAAATTTCGGTTAAGTGGACAACCAATTTCGATGATGTAGACTCTTCCGGGTACCGGTCATCCACGCCTTGATGTAACACGTGTTTGCGATAATTTCTGGTGCTGACAACCCTGTCCTGAATCGCAATGACGAAGCCTTCCGTTTCTGGATACAGGACGACCTTTCTCAGCCAAATATTGGATGCCTCACTATCCACTTCATATTGATCTAACGTTTTGGGGTGTTCGCCGTGGATGGCTTTCTGTCTCCATTGCGTTTCTAATTTCTCTATGGTTTCTGCCCTGATATTCAAGGCCTCATCTGATGCCAAATTCAAGGGCGTATAGTCAAGATCCGCTTTACAGATGGTGTTGTAAAGCGTAACATCTCGCTTGCTGTTAAAATAGTCTCGCAACTGTATAACTTGTGACTCACACAGTTTATTGACATCTACGATGCCCCTACTCCTCTGTCGTAGTAGAATTACCCTTTCAATCGCCAAATTACTTTGGTTCATTCGGTGTTTCGTCATTTCTATGCGGATGATTCTGTTGAATCGTTCGAGGTCGGTTTTCGACCATTTGGTGAGCCCAAAGGAGTACGTGAGGACAGGGATGGCATAAGTGTTGATTGCCCTGATCTTGTTTTCCGAGTCAAGAGAACTCTTCAGAACCAATCTGAGTCTTGTAGTGAAGGAAGTTGGAAGCACGCAGTGTCCAAATTGCTTCTGTTAGTTTTTCCCCCAACATCCGACCAGTAGTTAGTCATGTCTTCCAATTGAGGGACTTCGGTGTCTTGCTGGTTATTTCGCTTTACACTCAGTTCGCGATAGAACCTTCTTTTATCTGTCTGAAAGCTTCGTTTTTGTTGCCTTTTTGCACTACTTTTCTTGTACCGACGCAGTCTAGCAATAAGAACATCAAGTCTCTGCCGTTGGGAGTCTATAATCTCAACCAATATTGCTGGTGTCAATGTCTCGGTGTACAGAGGGTGAATGATTTTATTAACATGGTGTATCAGCTTTCTGGTTCGATTTCTTTTCTTATATTGAGTCAGTCGACCCAAATTGCACCTTACTTTGCTGACATCCATATCCAACCTTATCTTCCATGGTGCATCTCGCTCCCTTTCCGATGCAAAGACTGCATTTGTAGGCCTAGTTCTGTGGCCCAACGTTCTAACGGTTGCCACAGCTGCACAGTATACAAGAGTTTGCACCTCTAACGCAGTTTGTGGTGCGTTCAAACGCATAGGTAAAACCTTGCTGTTCAGGTGTTCTATTAGTGCACGCAGATCATTTGTGATGTTCATCTTGGGCAGTGAATGCCTTTGTGTTGGTTCTATATGTCTGAACTCCAGTAAAGCATGACCAAAATTCCTTTCAAGGTGCTGTAGTTTTTCTGGGATTTCGCTGTTCAAATCTCCGTTATTAATGTCCAATTGCGGTTCTAGTGGATCCGGTACTTGATGTTCATTATCCCTAGCACCTATTCCTTCAGCTTCAATCAGGTCTTCGTTGTCCACATCTTCCAAGGGAAGTTCATCAATAAGAAGCCGTTGTTCTACTTCCATTTCGATGGCAGCTATTTCAACAGCCGAAGCAATCTGTTTACAGATATTGAGCGTTGTTGATCTACTAGATTCTGCCCATTTATTCTTGTGGTTAGTTCTGGGTACTTAAGTAACATCTCTAACATCTCTATACATATGGTATGTCCATTTGAAACGCCTTCTTGGTTGTTGAACCTCTGATTGTGGCTCTGGTTGTATTAGGCCATCTATCTGTGGAGGATGTGGTGGTGTTGGATCATCACCAGATTGAGGAAGAACATAAATTGCCGCTGCTTGTTCGTGTGACGCGGCTTCCTCTAACTGATGTTCATTGCCCTCGGTTTCCATGCCAAATCAACCTGTTGTTAAGTCTCCATTGCTCGATCTTCTGCTATGTGTAGATTAGTCCTGATGTCCATCACCTTAGCGATCATTGTGGTGTCCCACTTGATGCTCTCCCACGGTATTTCTGTTGATGTGGTAGGCTACAAATAGCTGACGCTAGCCAAAGCATCCTCAGCAGGCACAGTTGATGTTTCACTGTTAACCGTATGTCGTAGATGTTCTTGATGGCCAGCTGTTTGATTAGTGAGATATGCCTGACCATCTCGCAGCTGACCATCACCACCGTCCCGCATGCTGTGGCCCCCAGCAGTGGCTCCCCGACGATTCTCGGGAAGCGACAAGCGTTTCAAAACTTTCAAAAGACTCTCCATTAAAATTGATGGGTTTTGTTGTTCCTCTTAGTCAGTTTCCTCTTCGTTCTCTGCCTGTCTGGCATGGGAAACCCTGTCAGAAGCAATACTACAGCCAACATAGCCGTCAAATTCATGAGAGGAAAGTTCAAGCCCTACCGCGACGACAATCCAAGAACACCTTCGGTAGGGCCATCTTATTATTATTATTTTTTTGTATTCAATCTTGTTCTCGGGTGAACCCGGTTTTTCATCATAGCCGCGGACTAAGCCAAGTGACTGATGAGGTGAGGACGTTATAGGTTAATTTAATACGATGTCTGAAACCTTCTGCGATGATGTTGTAGCTACAAAATTAGGAGCACAGTGTAGTTTGGAGTTCATATTTTACCGCTGTGTATGGATACACAGCGGCCGCGAGCGTTGAAGGAGACAACAGTCGTTATTTTGAAGGTAAGCAAGAGCGGGAAATTTACGCGAGATAACATCGGGCAACACTGTTCCGTGGAGTCAGGTCTCTAGCCGCGGATGATCTTACGTGGCAGACGGGACAGTTGGAGATGAAGTTTCAACTCTGGATACTTTTTTAGAGCTACCAATCTTTGTAGAATGTTATGAG
>CAKNYM010045840.1:86371-108772 GCA_932195095.1 Andricus curvator | reverse complement strand
TCAATGCTGTTGACGTTAGTAAAACGCAGCAGCATTACGTGATTTTGAGTTTCCTTGGAGGGCATGGGCAAAGATTGGTGGAATCTCATGTCTTCAGACAGGGATAACATTGATTCCTTCAAAGCTAAATTTACCCGCAAATTTCGGAATGAGAAAATACAGCATCAAATCAGCAGGGAATTGGAATTTGGATGGTATGATCCGCGGAGTAAAATCTCTCGGGCGGCCTATGCTATCCAAATAACAACGAATGCAAAGGATCTAATTCCACCACCTTCAAATTCTGAGATTGTGTATAAATTGTCTAGACATTTCTCCCAAGACATTAAAACTGCTATTTTGGTTAGAGGAATTAAGGACTTTGAGGGTTTAGTTGAACTTCTTGAAATATTTGACTTATGTCAACCAATTAATTCTGAAAATTTTAAGGTCTCTCAATTTCCTTACAATCAAGAGCCTCATCAGCATTCATTTGATTATGGTAGTCAACATCAACATTCAGGTACAAATAACAGTCAGGGAAACTATAACCAGGGATGGCGGACACGCAGCCATGAGCGCCAACAATATGGCAACAGTCCAAATCGCTATCAAAACCGTAACCCAAATTATAATAATTACAATCGGGGTAGGAATAATCCAGACCTTAGCCCTTATGATCCCCAAGCGTCAGCAGAAAATACCAACACCAATAATCATTTTAGGGTATTATCTACCTCTTCAAATAGTCACCTGCCAAATAATACTGGAATACAACCCCTAAGAGCACCCCAGGAAAGTCAGACTGTAACTAACCTCGCTCAAAATAACCCAATTAGCAGCATCCCTATTCAAAGCGCACAACCCCTCAAACAAGATAATTATCTGCCAAATGCTGAAACTGCCAAATTCCAACCCAACATTCCTAAACCCTCCACAAGCTATTCTCAGAACTCCTTTTATCGGATCCGAGCGGGAAACCCTTAAGCCTCGAGTTTGAAAATAATGTCGTACCTGACCGAGTTGTAGCTTCAAACTCGAGGCCCCTTGAAGAAAATTCTATGATAAAAGAAATTACAAGTGTTGAATTTCCTACGAATTTACGTAAAGAATTGTTAGAGAACGAAGAAGGAGTAATTAATAAGGGATTAGACAAATGTCCTATTATACAAATGAATTTAGAAAACAAATCTGTTAACGCCTTGATCGATACGGGCAGTGAGGTAACTTGTGTATCGGAGTCTTTTTACCTTGAGAATATAGTTAATTTTGAAAAATGCGAAAAATTGCCAATTGTAGGCATGTCTATCATAGGTGCCACAGGTTCCAGACTTGTACGTATTAAAACGCAATTGTACGCGAGTTTTTCTCTGGGCGAATGGAAAGGCCATTTTGTATTTATAGTAGTGCCAAAATTAAACAAAGACTGTATATTAGGCGTAGATATTTTGAAAAGGTTCCAATCGAAAATTTATTTTGAAGACAATACAGTAACTTCAAAATATGCGAATAGTACTATAAAAATTTGTTTAATTGAGGATGAGCCGAAAAATACCAGGGTAATTGTAGATCCTAACTATACTAATGAAATCTGTCGTATTCAGGGAGTGGGTGAAAATTGGATGAACGAAGAAAATTTTGCTGTGTTTATGGGGGGAAAATTAAATATAAATGCTATTGAACCTGAGGAAATTAAAAGTATATCGGAAGAAATAATTATAGAAAAGATAAAAACAATCGATACACTTAACGCGAGCAAAAAGCTAAAATTTAAAGAAATTATATTAAAACATATCAAATTGTTTAACAAAGAACCAGGTTTAATTAACGTATATCAACATGAATTAAAGATAAAAGATGATCAGCCTTTTATTTCTCGAACTTATTCAGTACCCATGGCATTACGAAAACGTGTAGGCGAGGAAATAGCAAACTTTATAAAAACAGGTAAAATTCGGCGTTCTAACAGCGCATACATAAACACTCTAGTTATAGTCACTAAGAAAAACGGCGACATTTGTCTTTGTTCAAACGCTAGGAAACTTAATAGCATACTTATAGATGATTACGAATGCTCCGAACCAATGGATGCTATATTCCAAAGCTGCGCAGGTGCGAAGTTTATGTCGACTCTATATTTGGTGATGAGTTTCTGGCAGATTCCTTTACAACCAGAATCCTGAAAATATATAGCTTTTTTGTTCGAGGGAAAATGTGGACTGGATTTCGCCTTAAGAGGAATTGGTAATTTCGTAATGAATTTCGTCGATGATCTGCTATGCATATCTGGGGATTTAGATCAACACTTTTATCATTTAGATATGCTTTTCCAACGTTTAGAAGAACATAATCTCACCATTAATTTTGAGAAATCCAATTTTTTTCGTCAAGATGTAAAATTTCTGGGATATATTTTAACACCCAAGGGGATCGGACCAGACTCAGAAAATGTTAGAGCGATAAAAGAATATCACCGACCAAAGAAAATTAGAGACTTGCGTGGTTTCTTAGGGCTGATCAATTTTTCTTCCAAATTCTCAAAAGATCCTGCCAAGGAAATCGTTCCACTCTTGGAACTCTTGAAGAAAGGGGTGATATGGGAATGGATATCAAATAGGGAAAAGGCTTTCCTGCGCACGGAGGAGTTATTTTGTGAACACATCCTTCTTCATTACCCCGATTTAACGAAACCATTCTTTCTCCAAACAGACGCCAGTGATATTGCTCTCGGCGCGGTTTTATACCAATTGGATCCAAATGAAGGAAACCAACCGATACCGTAAGCTAGTAGGACCCTGAAGGGACCCGAAATCAATTACTTTACAACCGAGAAAGAATTGTTGGCCATTGTCCGGGCACTCATGAAGTTTAGGTCTTTTATCTACGGAACACGGTTGACTATTAAAACCGACCATAAAGCCCTTATTTTTTTGCAAACTTGCAAGCTTATAGGCTCCAGATTAACACGCTTGATTCTAGCTATCCAGGACTATACCTTCAATATTGAATACTACGAGGGTGAATTTAACCTGGTAGCTGATGCTCTGAGTAGAATTCCTTACAACATGGATGATGAGATTTCAGTTGTCAACCAAGGACGAGTTTTTCTGTACCACTTAGCAAAAAAACCTTCCTCCGACCTCCGCAAAACCCTTCAAAACTTCGCTAAGGAACAGGCCAATGATTCTACTCTACAACAATAGCTTCACGGCGCTCGTGAAAAGGGTTTAAAAAGATACGTGATTCAGGATGGTTTGTTATACTTCATTGATAAACATTTGAAAAAACTTTGTTTAACCCATGCAAGTGTGAACTACGTGATCTATGAGTGCCACAACCTATACGGACACATAGGACCTCTCAAGTGCTTTCGCATGTTAAAAGAAACTTTTCATTACCCCAAATTTGCTAAGGTAATACGGCAAAGAATCTCTAGTTGTCCCTCTTGTCACTTAAACAAGGTTACTAATCAAACTTGTTTCTCTGAAATGAGAAATGTGACTTCCTCCAAACCTGGAGAATTACTCTTCATTGACTTTTACGGCCCATTGCCTGCAACCAAGGGAGGATTCAAATACATCCTTTCTACAATCGACACCTTCAGTAAATTCTTTAAGCTGTACCCCATGAGAAGAGCAACAACCAAAAACGCACTATCTAAAATTCGAGAGGATTACATCCCCAAATATGGGAAACCCGAGAAGATCATCTGTGATCACGGGATCCAGTTCACCTCAAAAAGCTGGATAAATGGTCTAGAACAAGTGAACATTCAATTGATCTTCTCATCTATACGCCACCCCCCAGGAAACATGGTGGAACGCACTCACCGCGAATTATCCAGGTTCTTCCGCTCTCTTTTAGGGAACAAACACAATTCATGGTGGAAATGGGTCAAAATCATTGAATCTTGCATGAACGAGACTCACCATGAAACTACTGAATTTACTCCTATCGAAATCCACTGCAACACCAGACCTTCACGTATTTGGAAAAAATGGTTGAAACTTCCCGCTGAACCCCGAGACATCCCGTATGATCGGAAGATAGAACTAGTTCGTGAACGTATCTTCCGAAAAGGAAAAAGAAGAGCTGAAAGGTTCAGAAGAACTCATAAACTTGTCAATTTAAAGGAAGGTGATCTTGTGCGCATTAAGCTGCTTAATCAATCCGACAAGGAAAATAAAAAGATTGCCAATTTTATGCAGATATATGAAGGCCCTTTTATAATTAAATCGGTTGTTCACCCAGGAACTTTTATTATCCACGATCCCAGTACACAGACAGACAAGGGACAATATCATGCGCAAGATTTGCAACTCATCATCAATAGAGTGGATGAACCCAGTACCCATGCCAATGTCTGAAAACAAAGGTTTTTCAAAAGAGGGTGCATATAAAAAAAAGAGCGTTAAAAATAAATAAAAAAATCACCTATATAGTAGAATAAAAGAAGTAGCAAAAAAAAATATGGTGAATAACCGACAATATTAAAGATAATTTTAATATAATCTTAAAATATAAATACATAAAATAAGCATTAGATATATATATATATAAAAATTTTTAGTTTTAAATTTGGATGCGCTCTTCGGAGTAATGCAGCAAGCACTGATGATAGTGGATTCATGGTGCAAGAAAACTGGACTATCGGTTAATCCGAGTAAGACAGACGCGGTTGTTTTCACCAGAATGTACAAGTGGGGAACCACGAGTGCATTTAAACTTGGAGTACACCAACGGAAAATCAAAGAACGAGCTAAATATCTAGGAATTATTCTGGATAAAAAGCTGTTATGGAACGAGCACCAGGAAAATAAGTGCAAGAAGCTAGTAGCGAATCTATGGCTCTCTAGGAGAGCCATAGGGAAAAGCTGGGGCTTGAAACCGGATACACTTATGTGGATCTATACAGCGAACTTGCGACCCACGCTAACCTATGCGGCGGTGGTCTGGTGGAGCAGGGTCGAGCTGTCCACTGTGAAGTCTCGACTGGAAAGTATCAGGGGTCTGATTTTGCGAGGGGTCACTGGTGCCTCGAAGTCGATACCCACGATGCTACTGGGGGCACTAATAGGTTTGGAGCCTCTTCATCTTATCATGAAAGCCGTGGCTGCGAAGGTGGCCTGGAGGCTAAATTCGCTAAATGACAGAAGGATTTCGACAGCAGTGAAGATCCCAGTCGACATCGCCAGGAGGCCGACCCTGAATATGCCCAGGGACAAAATAGTCACTCGCTACCTCTTCGGCAAGAAGTGTCGAGTGAGCCTATCGACGAAGGAGAAATGGGTTAACGGCGACGCACACCTGCCCAGCGATGGAGACAACTGGTTTACAGATAGCTCCAGGAACGAGGAGAATGCAGGAGCCGGTGTATATCGTAGAAGGAATGGAATGGGCTTCACAATCGAGATGAGGTCATACGCCACAGTTCTACCATCTGAGATTATGGCCACACTCCAGTGCGCCTACAAGGCAAAAGAGTATGACAATAAAAGAAACATCCGTATTTGCTCAGACAGCAGGGCTGCTATATTCGCCTTGAATGGAAGTACGGCCACGTCGCTATTAGTATGGAAATGCTTTGAGACACTAAATATGTTAGCGACGGAAAACCGAGTCACTCTGCTATGGATCCATGGACACAGCGGTATCAAGGGCTGTGAGATATCGGATAGGCTAGCCAAACTAGCAGCAAGAAGAAATTTTACTGGACCCGAGCCAGTTGTAAGTATTTCCAGCAGGTCAATCGCTGAAGAAATAAACAGTTGAGGAACATCAAAATGAGTGGGATTTGGTCTCTGGTTGCAGACAGGCCAAAACACACTTGGGCTCAAAGCTAACTCTAACCAAGCAAGGGAAATACTCAAGCTCGGGAGGAACGAAATCAAAGTCCTAACAGAAATATTTATAGGACATGGGAACCTCGGATATCGCAGACATAAGATAGGGCCTGCAGAAAGCCCCGCTGTCGTATGTGCGGAAAGGATAATGAGACAGCTACTCACATCCTTTGTCACTGCACTGCGGTTGCGGGGACACGTCTAACACTCACAGGCAATTACTGCATCAGTGAGTCAGCGATATCAGCCAACAGCGTGGCTGCGGACCTCACCCTTTGGAGAGGGGGCGTCAGGGGCTGTTACGGTCTCAACCCAGAACTAATAATAATAAAAATAATAAAATCTACAATTATTAATTGATAGTAGCGTTCCTACAAAATGGAGAAGTCTCAGTAGCGCCGCGTAACGAAAAGTACCATTCGCTTAATTTTTTTAATAAGAATAAACACGTACGGTCATTTGAAAATAGCAAATAGAAGGGAAAAAAGCGTTAAATATCTCAATGATTGGAAGAAATACATAATTTCGAAATAAGTTTCCCAATACTTTATTTTTTTAGAAAATGTTTGGAACTTTGTCTAAAACGTTTTCTAATGCCAAAAGGAACCTTCACCTTCATGCTTTTGTAACAGATGAAAAAATAATTTTGACCCCTATTTAATTTTATTCTGATTCTTCTACCTCTTTAGATTTGCAAGGTAATAAAAGAAAATTATTTTTGTAGAAATTAAATAATTTCTTATTTCTTAGAACAGCAAACTATAGCTTTACGGTGCCCATTGTCAAGTTCTTAAAAAAAGGAAAGTTGATAAATATTAAACGAATAAAAATTAATAAAATTGAATTTCACGAGTGAATTTTAAATAATCTCCAGAATTGTTTAAGCTTCGTCCCAACTTCCTACTGCATACAGGACTGTAGATAGATAATTGGAATTTGGAGCCTTCTATAGGTTAATATTTTTGTATTAACAATTTCTTAATTACACCATTCCTTTAGTGGTACTATAGAGAATCAGCATGCTAAATTTTAAAAATTTATAACTTTTGGTTGCAAAGTTATTCGTATTTTAAACCCCGTAATTAATTATTTATGCCTCGTTGCTTACATTTAAACAATTTCACCATAATTTCACAGAAACTTGGTTTCTCGGAGAGGCAACTATATATTTGTGCAAAAATGTTGTCTCTAACATGTATTTTATTCTAGGAAAAAGACTATTTATTATCACACCGCAGAATGTCCTCCAATAAAAGTTCATTTTGCTAGGAAATTATTAACTTTAGAGAAATAGTGTTTATTATAAAAAATTTGTATTTTAGCTGTTATTTTAAGAACCTGAAAAGATATTTCTCTTTCAGATAATATTTTTGAAGATATTGCAAACAGAATTGTCTTCCAATATTTTGCCTATTAGTTGCTTTTGTGCAATAAATATTCGTCTGAAGGCAAATATGTTTAGACAGATTTTATTTGTCCTGGATTGATCTAATGAAATGCAAAAAAGAAAATTGAAATACGTTCAATGGAAAGCGTTAATCGGGAGTAATTGAAAAATTAATTAATTGCGAATATCTCGAGAACGCAAAATCTGACGAAGACCACCGAAATTACCATACACAGATTACCTATCACACAGATTCGGAATCAGGTGGTCATTCTGCATAAGAATCATTACAAATACTGAGGCGGCTCCAACGATCCGACAGGATTGAGTATGGCGTCTGGACTACACTCTGAAAATGTCTGAGCTTGGGGAAGGAAACCCAGTTGTTGCGATGATTCCTGCATGTATTTAATACGTTTTTGAACTATTTGACCTGTAAATACCACCATTTTTAATGTTTAATTTTAATTTATTTAACTTTTTAATTACATAAATCCTTCTGAACAATCTAATACTATACAATAAAAAATTCGAAACCTTTAAAATACAAAGATTTTATGATTAGGCATTGCAAGTTCGCTGTGTGGATCCACATAACAGCAAACTATAGCTTTACGGTGCCGAATGGGCCCATGAACTCTTCTGCAAGTATTTTGTATATATACGCCTATGGGCTCCGAACCAGACCGCCAGATGCATGCTTCTGAGTTTACGGTGTCACTTATCGAGCCCATTGTCAAGTTCTTAAAAAAAGGAAAGTTGATCAATATTAAACGAATAAAAATTAATAAAATTGAATTTCACGAGTGAATTTTAAATAATCTCCAGAATTGTTTAAGCTTCGTCCCAACTTCCTACTGTATACAGGACTGTAGATAGATAATTGGAATTTGGAGCCTTCTATAGTTTAATATTTTTGTATTAACAATTTCTTAATTACACCATTCCTTTAGTGGTACTTTAGAGAATCAGCATGCTAAATTTTAGAAATGTATAACTTTTGGTTGCAAAGTTATTCGTATTTTGAACCCCGTAATTAATTATTTATGCCTCGTTGCTTACATTTAAACAATTTCACCATAATTTCACAGAAACTTGGTGTCTCGGAGAGGCAACTATATATTTGTGCAAACATGTTGTCTCTAACATGTATTTTATTCTAGGAAAAAGACTATTTATTATCACACCGCAGAATGTCCTCCAATAAATGTTCATTTTGCTAGGAAATTATTAACTTTAGAGAAATAGTGTTTATTATAAAAAATGTGTATTTTAGCTGTTATTTTAAGAACCTGGAAAGATATTTCTCTTTCAGATAATATTTTTGAAGATATTGCAAACAGAATTGTCTTCCAATATTTTGCCTATTAGTTGCTTATGTGCAATAAATATTCGTCGGAAGGCAAATATGTTTAGACAGATTTTATTCGTCCTGGATTGAGCTAATGAAATGCAAAAAAGAAAATTGAAATACGTTCAATGGAAAGCGTTAATCGGGAGTAATTGAAAAATTAATTAATTGCGAATATCTCGAGAACGCAAAATCTGCCGAAGACCACCGAAATTACCAAACAGATTACCTATCACACAGATCCGGAATCAGGTGGTCATTCTGCATAAGAATCATTACAAATACTGAGGCGGCTCCAACGATCCGACAGGATTGAGTATAGCGTCTGGACTACACCCTGAAAATGTCTGAGCTTGGGGAAGGAAACCCAGTTGTTGCGATGAATCCTGCACGTATTTAATACGTTTTTGAACTATTTGACCTGTAAATACCACCATTTTTAATGTTTAATTTTAATTTATTTAACTTTTTAATTACATAAACCCTTCTGAACAATCTAATACTATACAATAAAAAATTCGAAACCTTTAAAATACAAAGATTTTATGATTAGGCATTACAAGTTCGCTGTGTAGATCCACATAAGTGTCTCCGGTTTCAAGCCCCAGCTTTTCCCTATGGCTCTCCTAGAGAGCCATAGAGTCGCTACTAGCTTCTGGCACTTATTTTCCAGGTGCTCGTTCCATAACAGCTTTTTATCCAGAATAATTCCTAGATATTTAGCTCGTTCTTTGATTTTCCGTTATTGTACTCCAAGTTTAAATGTACCCGTGGTTCCCCACTTGTACATTCTGGTGAAAACAACCGCGTCTGTCTTACTCGGATTAACCGATAGTCCAGTTTTCTTGCACCATGAATCCACTATCATCAGTGCTTGCTGTATTACTCCGAAGAGCGCATCCAAATGCTGGCCGCGCACGATAACCAGTATATCGTCCGCATAGCCTATGACGTGGTGGCCCTGACTCGAGAGTAGATGAAGCAGTTTATCCACTGCTAGGCACTACACCAAGGGCGATAAAACTCCTTCCTGCGGACATCCCGAGTCAATAGTTCCACATAAAGTGGCAGCACCCTTAGTCGTAGTTAGATTCCTGTTGGTCAACATGTGGCAAGTCCAATCCACGACTGCAAAAGGCACGCCATGTGTAATCATGGCCACTCTGATCACCTCTCCAGAGGTGTTATTGAAGGCTCCTTCGATGTCCATAAATGTTCCAATCGCGAGGCCTTTCTCCTTCAGTTGACCTTCAATTAGGTTGACTGCTCCGCTTAGGGCCTTCTCCGTCGAGTGACCAGCCATGTAGGCGTGTTGCTCCTTGTGAAGTGGTCTACTTGACAAGAACTTATCGCGGATATATCTATAGGAAAGATGTTAGGCTGGTGGGACGGAAATCCTTGGGTGAGGAATAACCGATCCTACCTGCTTTCGGAATTAAGACTACTCTCGTACCCCTCCATGCCGCCGGGACATGTCCCATTGTCAGACTAGCCTTAGCAAGTCTCACTAGCGGCCCTATGATGAGCTCTCTAGCCCTCTGCAAGAGGACTGGATATATGCCATCTGGGCCAGGAGACTTGTAAGCACTGAAAGACTTCAGGGCCCACCTGACCCTGGCGGGAGTGACAATCTCGCTGGCTAGCCGCCGTTTCGGGCCCAGTTAGGCCACAAGCGACTTTGTTTGCCTCTGAGGTGTCGTCCCCTTTTTTCCAAACCTTGAAAAGCCCGGGAAATGTTCCTTGATCAGGTGAGCCAAGGTATCCCCGTCCGACTCTGAGTACCCCCCGCCGGACAATTTCAGAGTGCCGAGAATAGCATCCAGATTTCGAGAAAGCAGCCTATCCAGTCAAGCCGCCTTAGCTCCCTTCTCGATGTCTGTGCAAAAGTTGGACCAGCTCTCTTGCTTTGCCATACGTATTGCACCCCTGTGTAAGTTCCTCATCGTTGTGAATGAGGTCCATAGTTCCTTCGTTTTGCTAGTACTGGCACCTCTGAACCTCTCTCTGGTTTCCCTGCGAAGCTCTTCGAGTTTCCCATTTCATCAGTGTGTCTCCCTAGACTTTCGGACTCTTGTAGGTCGATAATTACTTTCATAAGTTGCTTTGATGGCTTCCGTGAAAGTTTTGGTTGCCTTCTCCAGGGTATCCACGTCTCGAATTGACCTGGGAACCTCTGAAAGTGCACGTCTTAGTTCCGAGGTAAACTGAATCAGTCCGTTCTTCTTGGATTTTTGACCCATTTAGGGCCAGGGGGTACCACGCATTCCAACACGAACTCTATCTGTGAGTGGTCTGAGAGAGTTAGTTCATCTGAAACTCTCCACTTCTTGATATTATCTCTAAAACTACTGCTACAGAGAGTGATGTCAATCACTTCCTCCCTGACCGAGTTACGGAACGTCGGTGTGTTCCCCGTGTTAAGAACATCTAAATCAGTGGTGATTAGGTATTCCAGTAGGTGATTACCTCTTGAGTTGACGTCCGTGCTGCCTAATCGCTGTCTTAAGGAAAATAAGCCGATCCCAGAACTAGCCTTCCTATTCCTTTGAGATCAGTCGCTATCACCATCAGGTCTCTCGAAGATAGCTCAAGCAGCGGGACAGCGTTAGCTCCCTTCGCCAGTATGCAGGCCCTTGGATGGGCCGCCTTCGGGTCCCCGTAACAAAAAGACGAGCCTCCCCCCCCCTAATCCCCTTATGGTAACTCCAACTAACCATGGTTCTTGTATTAGCGAGATACCTGTGTGCCTCGCAGCCATGCCCCTGTGCCAAACTGCAGAGGCGCTGTCCCTGGCCGGCAACCCTGAAGTTGACCTGTCTAAAGTGATAGAAGGGCCTGTTGTTGAGGGCCGCAAGAGCCCTCGTCTGGGACTCAGGAATCTGCACGACTAGGGGATGCCTGGTGCCTCCTACTGTAGCCTCTTCCTGAGGACTATCGTGCCTGACGATTCGCCAGGACGCTGTCTTAAGTGAGGGGTTCAATTTCTTCACCCGACGGAGCACCTCAGACAGTCTTCCAGATTACCCAGGAACCACGCCGTATCCCTCACCATATTCTGGAGCAACTTAACCCCACTTTGAGTAGCCAAGCTTTAGTTGCTAGGTCGGACACTTTTTCGAGCGCCCTCCAGGTAGGCTCCCTGAAGATCTCGTACTGCTTCGTAGTGAGCAACGAGTCCGGGTAGTTGGTGTCGGCACTTGCCACAATGAAGTAGCCTCTTCACCTGGAAGTCAGAAAGTGATCTTGTATTTCTGTTAATACTTCTGTTAATACTAAATTAATTCTCCGGTGTGACTATCGCGAAAAAACGTGAAATGTGCATTCTTAATTGATAAACGCGAAATATGGATGATCGCGGTATATCCTTAAAAAACGCAGTGTTCAGGTGGATGTTTATTTGTGCATAATATGTCAAAATAATTATAAATGTGGTCCTACGTCTTTGCAAAATAACGGTCAAGAAAAAATTTTGGCGGCTGAAAATTTGCGGAAAGATGATGTGCATAATCTTCTTCAACTTCTACCGCGTGACAGTGTTTTTGTGTACCATTCGCACCGTACTAAACAGTGCTATGAAACATATACGAATAAAGCGAGTGTAGAAAGAGCTTTCGCTGCGAAACGAGTGCGAGAAGGTGACACTGATGTTTCTGAAACATCAACGTCAATTGAAGAAGAGGAAATATTGATTCAGGAGCATGGCAGTAATGACATAGAAGAAAATGATTTGCAAGATTACTGACGCTTTTTGAAGGCTGTGCAATATTTAAAAGGAGATCCTCTGAAACGTGTAGGAAATTCAATAACTGCTCAGGAGGTCATTGATAAAAAGATATCTGGTCATACCGATTGATTACGTTCGTATGAGCTTGCATATGAACATTCGCGAAATTAGTCAGCAACTGTGTCAGAATGCACTGAAGGTGGGAAAGACACAACAGCATGTACCTCAAATTTAGATGCTATTTCTGATTACCTGGAAAAAATTGAGGTGAATATTTTAGCCGGTAAAGCTTATTCCTTAACTGAGATTACCGATGCAGTTGATCAGTTGTTTGGTCCAGAATTTGTAGTTAGCAATAAAGAAGTGCGGAAAGTATTGGTTTCAAAGTATGGTATGAATATCATATTTTGAAAACCAAGAGAAGCTGATAAGCCGACCATTTTTTTTTCATTGAAACGTTGGTCGAGCAGATCTGGCTAATTTATTATGTTCCAAAAATATAATAAAGGACTGTGGTAGAATTCTCCGTACCGTTTTTCGCGAATACAATTTTCACTTGCAAGACATTTTTTGTGATGCACAAGATTTAAGTGCATCGTGGAAAAATATACAGATTTCCATGCAAATAGTGACGTTTCTCGTTGTTCCACTAGATTTTGATGAAAATGATTTTGTAAATGATTTTTTCAAGTCATTTACAGATGACGAACTGAAATTTAACATGAAGCAGAAGAGAATGACGACAATGATAATGATATCTCTACACAATTTTTGCGAAATAAAACACATATCGGTGCATGGGACATGCACAAGTAGGGAGATTGTTAACTTTCTTAATCATATTAGCGTTAGTCTAAGTTATGATGGAGTTCAGAGACATCGCACAAACTTCGCAGCGTATGCAATGGAATGTTCCGAAAATTCTGAGAAACTGCAAACGTCAGAGGGCTCCCCATACAGTGAAAGAATTTTTGAAACATTTCCAGAATCTACAGAAGCTTCAGAAGCATTGAAAACATCTGGAATGGATGCAGCATTCGAAACGTTCAAAACACTCCAAATTTCCGAAACTTCTCAAAAATCTGAGCCAGTTCAAATTCCGCACACTTCCGAAAGCTCTGAGACTTCCGAAGATTCTGAGCTTCACGACAAATTGGGAACATTTTTATCCTCAGAGACGTCTGAGTTATTCACAGCGCCTGAAATATTTAAAAGATCTGGGACATATTGTTTACCAAGCAATTTCAATCGATGCAGTTTCACCAGTGCAGCGGTTGACAATTTCGATCATGAAGAAGACTCGATGCCGGGTTTAGATGGTACACATGACACAGTTGTTGTGCTCTATCAAGATAAGCTGCCGGATATAAAGTTCAAGCCCAATATTTCGGAAACGAGAGTATGTCATCGCAAGAGAGCATTTGATCACACATTGCAATGCCAGTCTGTAAAGAATTTTGAGAAACCTTCCGAAAAGATTGTACTGCCCGACACCTTTTTGGTATCGTCTGGCTCTCCTCTTAGAAGTGCCGATTTTACTGATATGCATCCGCGTGATTTTGCCGGCAACTGTCACGAATGAACCTCTCTGAAGATGCGACAGAAGGAAAAAAGTACCAAGAAATTATTTCATGGGCGGCTTTTAATTCTGCAATGTCGACTGATACGCGCCCGACACAGAAAGTAGGCTTTCTACCAGTGCTACCCTATCCAGTGACTAAATATCCGACGGTTTACACGGCATGGTGTAATTTTAAAAGTGTTTTAGATGAGCTGGATCAAAACTTTCTTCCTGTAACTTGTGACGAGAGAGTGTATCATATAGCTCGGCACATTATGTTCACTCGGCCTGACGAATTTCAGTCGATACTGTTATTTCTTGGCGATTTCCATGCGACGAAAATTACATGCGCATGTATTGGCAAATACTTAGAAGGAAGTGATGCGGAACAAGTTTTCACGGCAAACAGAATTTTTTGAGAATGCACAGTTCAACAGGTCTTCAATGGCAATCGCTACGCAAGATCGACGAAAGGACGATTTATGCTCGGCGAAGTTCTTTTCAGATTCCAGATGAAAGAATTTCTGAAAGAACATAATGTTGCACATGATGATCGGCATCTGGTTTTAACCAGAATGTTGCAGGAGAGCTTCCTCGAAAAAAAATTCCGTACAGGTAAGTCTTCTTAGTGACATAAAGTCCATATTAAAATATTTTCAATTTACCGGTTTTGAATTAGCGATCCCAATTTAAAAGTGTGAAACTGTGTCAAATGAAATCTAAAAAAAGTGGGTAACCTTTCACAACATCCTACATTTCGACAATAACAATATTTTTGATCAATAGGTATCGAGACTAGATGGGGGAAAGACAGAGATATTTTCCATTTTTGAACAATTTGCGACTCACAAACACCACTCTTTGCATGCTTTGCGAAAGTGAATATACAAAATTAAAACTTTGAATTAGAACTTGAGAATCGAAAATTTGTCAAAATACTGAACTGAAAAGTTTCATTGTGGCGTTACGAAGAAATTAAGGAAAATCGCCAAAAAAACTTTCACCGTTTGGAAAGTTGACTGCAAATTTTAAAATTTTTAAACCTTCAATTCCATTAATTCCGCGAATTCCGTGAATTCCATGAATTCATTGAATTCCGCGAATTCAATGATTTCCGTGAATTCCGCGAATTCCGTAAACTCCGTGAATTCCGTAAATTCCATGAATTCCGTGAATTCCATCAATTCCATTAATTCCATGAATTTCGTGATTTCCTTAAACTCCGCGAATTCCTTAAATTCCATAAATTCCATTGATCCCGTGAATTCCTTGTGCAAAATTTTGGAGTAATATATGCTACAATTAATGTATTGGAATGCTCGACGGTGATTTCACGATTTACAATACTTACAATACATGTATTGCAATTTCGTAATTCCAATGCCGCGTTTGCAATTTTACCTTACGCTTGTATTGTAGAAGTGTGGGAGAATTCCTAACATTTTTAACACTACAGGGTTCAATGTGTTACAGGTCAGGCAACTCTACAGCAATTTGAAGAAATCAGCAGCACATTCCTAGAAGAGTTTAAGACATTTGTTACTCGGAGATCAGAAGAATCAAATTTGTTTAAATACTGGAACAATGTCTTAATGTTAATAAATCTTCTTCGAGATCTGGTTCGCAGTGATCGCGAAGGTAACTGGCCTCTGCATGTGAAAACTGTTAAGAAATTACAACCAATTTATCAAATAATGTACCACACAAACTATGCTAGGTGGAGTGCCGTTTACACCAAGGACATTTTAAACCTAAAAACAAAAGCTCCAGAGGTGTATGAAAAATTTCTGAAACATAAGTTTTCTATAAAAACTTCGAATATTCCTTTCACATTAAGAAATGCAGATCAAGAACTTGAATCCCAAATTAATCAATCTTCGAAAAGGAGTGGTGCTGTCATATGTGTGACTAATAGGAAAAAGTACTTCACCTTGTGGCCCTTGTCATATCATGAAATACTAAGCGTAAAGAATTTGTGCCGTGAAATAACCTTGGTTAACAATGTGAATGATGAACTTCGAGTACACCATGATTTTTCTGTGCATGGTACCCAGAAGATGGAATCTTATCTGTTCAGAAAATGGAATAGTTTATTCTCGAAAGAGTGAATCCATTTCAGCCAAAATGCCAAGCCCTGAGAAACATTGTGACCGAACAAAAGGTCCATGTTTCAAAAAGTAAGACACTTCTAGAGATTTTTGATTTGGGTTGTACAAATTACGACAATTTCAGAAAAGAATATAATTCCGTTGTGAAAGAAAAATCAAAACCTGAGGCATATGTATGAATTTTCGACCTGGCACGACTAAGTAAGTACGATATACGAATGTTACAGAGTTTTGAATTGACAGAGAAGTCATCACTGTTCGACGATGAAGGTTTCCAACAAAAAGGAGTGAAAATCGATCTTATCCGAGAACTAGAAAAGATCTTTTCTTATCCTAATGCTGTAAACACTGCGTCCATATATGATCGATATGCATGTGTTATCGTGGATGTCATGCTTCTGTGTAGAAAATCAAAATTAAAGGATCCTACAACTGTCAAATATCATGCAACTTTTCAAGATTTCGCACAGCGATTCTGCAATTCTGCCCTTCCCAGCGGAGAGAAAAAGAAGATGTCCTGTGGACACGATTCCGTTACACAGGCTCAATGGCGATGTCAAGATTCCACCAAGCGAAGATACATTT
The DNA here is from genome assembly GCA_932195095.1 of Andricus curvator. NCBI lineage: Eukaryota > Metazoa > Arthropoda > Insecta > Hymenoptera > Cynipidae > Andricus > Andricus curvator. The sequence goes on along the minus strand of CAKNYM010045840.1, from coordinate 92,234 downwards.
TGGGGTTCTTCTAACAATAAAGTTTTGCTGCAACAGTTACTTCGAAATTATATCTTCCAAAATTGCTCCACTATCTGGTCTACCACTGAAGTGATATGCAGCACTACAAACTGCACTGAGGCCGCCAGCTCTTCAAGTACGAACCAAGAGTTGGACAGTCTACAAAGATCAGACATTAAAGAAGCTGATGTCCGAATAATGTTGCACACAATGAATGTAATCCAAGCAGGATTTGAGAACGTCATTATTTTATCTTCAGACCCAGATATTGTGTTATAGACCGTAAGCCCATAACATAAATGGTGTGATAATAGGGATAAGGACAATTTTCACCTGATAGGTTCGATTTACAATGACGTACGTAAAAATGCGTGCCTTACAGGTCTGAGTAGAAGAGGTGAGCGGTAGCGACCTGGCAAAGGTGCCAATTTTTATTTTTCATTGATGTGACTCGGATAAGCTTAAAAATTTGTGTACATGTAGGAGATGCCATAGAAATAGCACCTGCGAATTTACAGGCATTTATCTGAATGCATAAGTGCTGCCAGGCACCTTCAAAGTCGCCGGAAATTCAGGTAAAATTCCTTGATATTGATTTTACAGGAAAAAATTTCAAACAAAAGTTGATATACTCCCAGAGATAAATATTTTCATTATCATATCATTTTTTATAAAATTGATACATTCAGAGAAAACATCGATTAACGAAATATCAGAACAATAAAAAGCTGTTTTTCTTTACAGCAAGTCATTTTTTCGAAAATTTTCGAGAGAGAAAAGAAACACCTTTACAGGTGTAATCCAACATTAGTGAGGAATATTTTATTCAAATGTTTATATTTACCAAGTTATACGCATTTTTCCTTCTTTTTCCCATTTGTTCTTTCACCTGTTGTATCTTTAGCAATTCAAAAGAAGGTGTTCTCAAAATTAGTACATCAGTAGTGTAAATCTTGTGTAACAAATTGGCGTCAGTTACTTTCAGGTAAAACAATAACTTATTCTGCTATAAACAATAATAAACAGAGTCACGTTCTCAGCTTATAATTATCATAGAAGGTTGTAATAAAGCTGAATATTACTCTAAAAAATTGAATGACAAAATCGCTTTACTTTCACATTTACATTATTTATTGTTGTTAAAGTATATACTTTTTTCATTGGAATGTATTCAATCTTTATTACCGTGACGAAAGTCAATTTTCCGGACACAGCTTGAGAGACCCCATGCTGCGTCGGGAAAAGTAACTTTCGTCACGGTAATAAATATCAAATACATTCCAACAAAAAAAGTATAAACGTTAACAACAATAAATAATGTAAACGTGAAAGTAAAGCCATTTTGTTATTTAATTTTTTAGAATAATATTCAGCTTTATTACAACCTTCTACGATAATTAGAAGCTGAGAACGTGACTCTGTTTATTATTGTTTATAGTAGAATAAGTTATTATTTTAACTAAAAATATCTGACGCCAATTTGGTACAAAAGGCTTACACTATTGATGTACTAATTTTGAGAACACCTTCTTTTGAATTGCTAATGATACAACAGGTGAAAGGAAAAATGAAAAAAAGAATGAAAAATGCGCATAACTTGGTAAATATAAACATTTGAATAAAATATTCCTCAGTAATGTTGGAGTATACATGCAGGGGAGTATCAGTAGTATAACTATGACAGTTCGGTGACACCTTGGTTGGTAAAACAGTGACCGGTAATTTACCGATAGTGGCGTTCTCTACCATACCGGCAGAGTGAGACACACGCAATGGGGCCACAGCAGTCGGTAAAACATCGACGCGCAAATTTTCACTTTACCTACAGTCGTTTCCGAATAGACGGTCGATAAATGTGATCTCTGTTTTACCGTGAGAGTGTGAAACCGAAGTTCAGATACATGCCACGGCGTCTCGTGGTGGGGTCTCCGGCCCATATTCAGAGGCGCTCAGACGTGAGATTCCCCGCGCTCCCTATCCCGCTAGCGCATAGTGGGGACTTCTCTTTAAAAGCCCACATTCAGAGGCGAGAATTTCAATTGGCGTTGTGGTGAAATGTGAATCAGTGTGAAGTGTCTAATGAATTAAAGTGTCTTACGAAAAGAGTGTTTTAAAAAATTTCAATGGTTGAGAAGAAGAGTGGTTCTGCGAAAAATGTTAGTTGTTATTTGTGCAGTGATTCATGCAGCGAAAAGTGTTCTTCGTGTTGCTTTGTGCTATTAATTAAATTTTATTTGTGTGTTCTTAGATTGTAAAGAGATCTGGAGAGTGGTGAGGCTCATCGTCGTCGTCATCGTCAACCACCATCCATATCACGTTCCCGCTCACCATCACCGCTACCACAAACACCGCTACCGCTACCACAGACACCATCGAAGGCATTACCACCCTCATCATCATCCTCATCAGTAATACCATCATTGCCATCGACTTCAACAACTTTTCTACAACAAACTCCAGTTAAACTCAAAACACCACCAACATCAATAGATCATAACATATATCCATATCATAGTGTACCGCTGAAAGATGCTGGTAAACAGAAACCGTATAAACGTGCTGCCGCTCCACTTCCATCATCATCGTCACTGCACGCAGCTATCGTGAACGATGATCTTCGTTTATCAGATGTAAGCAGTGATGATGAAGAGAGAAGTTCGAGTAAAAGATGGAACATAGGAATAATGAATCCTACTCATCGCAAAAGAACGCAGCCAGTTATAATAAGCGGACGTAAACCTGAAGGTGCGTCAAATAAAATGAAGTAGATATATCGACGACTCCATTCAATATGAGTCTATGTGCTGACCGCGCCGTGTATGAGACTGTGCCGTATGCTTATACACAGCGCACAGTCTCATAATGGGCTCTGTCAGCAGATAGACTCATATTGAATGGAGGCGTTGATATATATAGATTAGGCTGGTTCAAAAAAATCGACTATTTTTTTTTCAAAACCCTCAAATAAAAACTTCCGGAAAGGTGTAAAAAGACGCCTGTTAAAAGCAGAGCTCTTATTATTAATATTTAGAGGTCGCTCATCGCGAATTTCTATTTCCCATTTAAATAGCATTTGAAATTTTTTTTTTTAATTTGGAATTTTTTAACTCTTCAACGGCTTAATGAATTGCTAAGCCCATAACATATTCTTGTAGGGAATTCGACGCTCTACAACAAAGGTCTCTAATGATTTTTTCATCAATTCACTCCTTCAAAAGTTATTTAAGGTTAAAATTGAACACATAATAAATTTATGGTTTTTTTTCTTAATTTTTGGAAAAATTTTGAAATTTATCACTAATTATCGTAATATTTTTTTCAGAAATTTTATAGTTTATAATTTTCTTTAAAAAGAAGATCGTTTAACAATTTTTTAATTGAAAAGCTCGGTATCTTTATGTATTACCTGCTTATTTCTGATTAAAATAGTACTTTTCATCTATTAAGTATCAAGATAATTGAGATACTAATGAAAAGACGTCACTTTTAGAAACATACTGTTTTGCATTTAGTATAGTATAAAAATAAAATTCAATATAAACAATTTTGAATATTAATACTAAAACAACATTATTTATAAGTTTTGGCGTTAAAATGATCATTACGAACATTAACTCTTATTTTAATGTTTTCTTGTTATAATATGGAAATTGTCGACGATGTTCTGCGTCCTGCTAAATCATTTACTACCGCAAGGTCTTTACAAAATTGTACGTTTTCTCGGTAAGAACAATAAAAGACAAATTCTCAAACAATGTTAAACTTGATAATGTGATTATTTGAGTTAGATTATTGTTTTTTTAGAGAAATTTTTAAACTATAAAATTTTCGAAAAATCTATTACGATAATTAGTGATAAATTTCAATTTTTTACCAAAAATTAAGAAAAAAAACCGCTAAATTTATTATATGTTCAACTTTAACCTTACGTAACTTTTGAAAGAGTAAATTTATGAAAAAAACATAAGAGACCTTTTATGTAGAGCGTCGAATTCCCTACAAGAATATGTTATGGTCTTAGCAATTAATTAAGCCGTTCAAGAGTTACAAAACTCAAAATGACAAAAAAAAGTTTCACATGCTATTTAAATGAGAAATAGAAATTCGCGATGAGCGACCTCTAAATATTAATATTAAGAGCTCTGCCTTTCACAGGCGTCTTTTTACACCTTTCCGGAAGTTTTTATGTGGAGGTTTCTTATGAGTAATGGTGGAGTGCGACTTTATCGACAGAAAAAAACGCTTTTTATTTATCAAGTTAAATTGTAACGAGGAATTCAAATATTGCTTACTTTTTGAAATTCAGATTCTTCTTTATAATCATATTTTATTTTCTAGCTATCATTCAAAAAAGAATAGGCTAGATATTTAGATAATATACCGACGAAGCATGGTAACTGAATAAAGAAATAATTTTTTACCACGTGGATAAGCATATATGTTTATGTGATTTATTAATGATTAAACAAAAATATGGTTACAAACATAATATGAATTTTGAAATAAGTGAAAATGGATAGAGGGGAGACTTAAAATGTTTTAATAGCAATTAAGGTTCATTCTATAATTTCCTATTACAAATCAGTCAATGAGAGTTCATTCCAATAATTTTGTTACTGCCTTGGATGGTGGTAGTGAAGGGTGATCCGTCTGCATCATTACCATCACAACCCACTCCTGATACATCGCTCGTAAAAAGGCATGATATTAGACCTCAGTACTGCTGCTGTAAATCATACCATCAAAATGATCCTCGTTTCCACTTGAAAACAATAGATCTTCCTTTACCTTGATTTAAGACTAGCAGACAAGAAATAGAAGAGATTTTACAGGTCAAAGTCTATGTGGTATATATATATATTAGGGTGGCCCAAAAATACACATTTTGGAATTTTCGACCCGCGTCGACGCCAAATTGTTCTCTCGTAGAAACAAATAAATACATATTTTTTTTATTTTGGAATGAAATGATTTTTAGTACTTTGCAAATCAATTTTTGTGTCTTATGGAGTTTAACACGTAAAACGTATACTTTTTTTACTTCCTTGATTTTGTTCAAGAAATTACAAGTCAATTTATTTACCCTTTTATAAACTTGTTCTCTTCTTAGTAAAGATGCATTTTGTCAAATTTTAATACACCAACAAAGTTATAAACAAATTTGAGACACCTTGAAAATTGTATAAAATTACAATATTTGTAGACTCGTAGCGCGCCTTTGATATGATTTTTCAAGAAGCATTTATTAGGATATTGAGAACAGATTTGTGAAAAAAAATGTTCATTATTTTTTAAATTATAGTTTTGAAGTGATTACGAAAATGGGTGAAAATGAAAAATTTCAGTCCAACAGCAGCTTTTCTCCGATCCTGAAGAATTTATGGCAGCTAAGTTAAACTCAGAGTGGCTTATTGTTAGAGGCTTAGGACTTCCAGATGCAGGCTCGGCCATAAAGCTCCCTGCTACAGGCCCAAACCTGTAACCCAGCACATTTCCCCAATTTTTTCGCACTTTCTGGGGAACCAACTAATTTTTTTACAATACCCGCACCCTAGGCTTGACTTCAATGAGTTGACTAACAGAGTAATAACACTAAAACTGCCGTCTGGGTTAAATCTCAGGGCTCGCTTCAGGTTCTCTTGAAACTTTTCTGTTTTAATTCGTACGTTGGGAGAAAACTTGAAATTACTTGACAAAGTACTAAAAATCATTTTATTTCAAAATAAAAAAATATGTATTTATTTGTTTCTACGAGAGAACAATTTGGCGTCGACGCGCGTCGAAAATTCCAAAATGTATATTTTTGGGCCACCCTAATATATATTATTATTATTATTATAGATTAGCAGTTCGAACTCGAAAG